>JAJIBD010007014.1:0-40296 GCA_021461705.1 Cryptotis parvus | reverse complement strand
AGTTTATTATAGCAACTTAATTTTGTTATGAAATCATGCTCCTTACCTCCAGGTCTGTGTTTCTTTTAACCAGTTTGTAAAAATTATCTTAGGCAAATAGAACAAAAAATGATTGCTTTAGATTCCTCAAGAGCTTTTTATATAGAACCAAGTAATATCCTCAATAAACAATTACTTCAATTTGTTTTCCTAATATACTGCATTAATAACTAATCCAAAGTGACTGACTAATGGCCTCAGTTGAATTATTATTATGTTTTCCTTCTTTCCTTCTTTTTTTTGATATCCAATGTCTTCAACAAATATATTCCATATAAGCAGGTGAGACAGTATAGGATATCAGGCTATTACTGTGAATACAGCACTTCTACCAGAGGCTGAACCAAACTCCTGTACTATATTAGTCCCTTGACCCCTGCTTGGGGTCATTCTTTAAATCAGTCAACAAAATATTCCAATCTCTCCCCTGACATTTAGAAATTTCCTTTATCATTTTTCCTACCTATTCAAAGCTGAAACATGAAATTTTTTTGTGCAATTTGAAGTTTAAATTTGATATTTGACATTGGGTAATTTCTTGTCCTTTTTCTTAAAATGCAAGTTAGCAAGCACATTCAATTCCTCAGAAAGATTAAGATCCTCAGAAAGATTACACTTAACATTACAGGAGAAAAGTTTGCAAACTTCACAAAGCAAAAATAAAATATAAAACTGTTTTATAAATATAATGATTTTATATATAATCATATATACATACATATACTTGATCTGTGTGAGAAGCACTTGAGGTATATATAACAAACATTTCTGATTTTATTTTCTTGAAGTAATTTTATAGAGAAGTGATTAATAGATATACAGAGATATGGAGTATGCTTTCCTAACAAAACTAGGTTAATATGAATAAACTTATGAAAATACAGGCCCTAACTATGAGATAGTATTATTTAGACAAATATTTAATATATAAAACAGATATATATAATATATATATATATATTATATAAAACACACATATATGCTGTTTGGTTTTGAGTCTATATCTGATGGTGTTCAAGGACTGTGTACTTAGAAAATCTCTGTTAGGTGTGCTCAGGGAATCTTATGCAGTTCCTGTGTTTGAATCTGGGTGGGCCACAGGCAAACCAAGTTCCAAATAATTATTTTGTCTATCCACCCAATTTATTCTTATTTTTTCTTTTTGGTCACACCTGATGCTCAGGGTTCACTTCTGGCTCTGCAGTCAGGAATTACTCCTGGAAGTGCTTATGGAGCATATCGCATGGCTGGGATTGAACCAGGTCTAACACAAGCCCTTACCCACTAAGATAATGAGTCAGCCCCATCAACTCAATTTAAACACTTTAAAACAGCATTGCTTTATTCTGCTTTTCTTATCTAAATGGTCTTATGATACATTGCATTTTATATTTGTATAAGTTATATGTTCATATGCAATTATATTTTTGCCTTTACAAAATAGGTAAAGACAAAATAAAAACTATATAATGTAAGGATACTCTTTGAGATTGTATCATGTTGGTAAAAACACACAGAGCACTGAGAAGTTATATGTAGGGAAAGATTGCATATATAATAAGGTTAATCTAGCATTGATGATGAATGCTATCTAGTGGGCATAAGGAACTTTATTGTACTAACTGCATGCCTTTAATGTATGTACTAAAGTTTGTGTAATAATTCTATAGTGCCACAATTGAGTTTGAACACCTTGTTTAGCTGGGGCTTTGATGACAGTTTTGATATCAACAGAACCAAAGGCTTTCATTAAATCAATGAACATGAGACAGAGCTGCATTTTGAACTCTCTACAAACTTCAATGATCTTAGTTACCATATGGATATGGTCAAGTGTGCTGAATTTTTTTCAGAACCCAGTTTGCTAGCATGGTTGTCCTTCTGCCAATCCTGTTCAGGATGACTCGACTGAACAGCTTATTGATGACAGAAAACAGGCAGATAGGGCGATAGTTGCCAATGTCATGGATGTCTCCCTTCTTGAATAGTAGAAGTGTCCTGCTGGTTTTCCATTGGGAGGACACTTTGCATTCAGACAGGTAGCGGTGTGAAGAGCCGAGCTAGTGTATTGATGAGTACCGAAGGCAGATTCTTCAGGTGGTTGGGTCTGACTTTGTCTGGGCTGGGTGCTGTTCGCTTCTTTACCAATGAAATGGCATGTCAGATTTCAGAAGGGAGAATGTTGGGAAAGGCATATCCATTCTCCGGAATTTTGTATGTGGGCAGGTGGACATGGCTATCAAAGATATCTGAGTAGAAGTCATGGATAATCTTCTCCATTGCCTTTCTGGAAGATGTGATTGATCCATCAGGACCTAGGAGGGCAGGACCTAGGAGGGCAGTCATCTTGGTCTTAGAGTTGGCGAAGGGCAAGTGGGCATTGCAAATGCTTTTCCCAGATTCTGTCGCATAAGCCCGTATTGTTGCTCTTCGATGTCTTCCTTTATTGCTTCTCTGCACTGCTTTGCGAGCTTTGATGTTAGGTTAAGGTTGCCTGAGGCTTGTGCCTTGCCACATTGGCAAATGAGCTCAAGAGTTTTTGAAGACAGGAGTCCCTTTGTGACTTTCTCTCTCTCAGCATTCTTCAGACAATCAAGCCTCCGCTTCACTGATGACTTCATTCTAATAACACCAAACATTATCCAAGCAGCACAAATGCTGGCTGACTTCGACCTTGAACACGGAAAGGTAGGTCTACATCTGAATTGCAACAAAACAATGTTCATGAAAATGCACTATCAATGGAATGAACATCTCTGAATGAAGCAGTTATGTGTAGTTAGGTCAAGAACTCAACATGATGAACAACCTAGACCTGAGTTGAGCAGGAGGAAAAGAAGGGGATGGGATGCCTTCAAGAGCATCAAAGAAATAGCTAAAAAGGACCCTCCAGCTCCAAGCACATCTCTTTGACTCCACCATTCTCCCTGCATTAACATACACCTCAGAGACCTGGGTCACGAGTGCAGGAAGAGAATGTTATTTGTGTCTCCCAAAGAGGAATAAAAGAGCTATACTTGGTATATCATGCCTCACTCAAGTGAGATAAGGAATCGGAGTCCCGACCTCGGTCAATGATCCAGGATCAGGGACACTGTCTCGTTTACCAAGGCATCGAAAATCAGATGTGCTAGACATATAAATCTACTTAGAGACATCCGCTAAACTAGAGCTGTTACTGACTGGATCCCACGGGATATCAAAAAGATCACATGGCTGCCCACCTAAAAGATTGTGAGATTTCTTCATCAAGACCTTGAATGAATGGTTTGAGGCTCTTCGTATTCCGTAGAGAAAGCGATGCCATTGGGCTACACTGGCATGTGACAGAGACAAATGGAAATGTTATTGGTGCACACTCTAGCAAATTGACAAATAACAGGATGTCAAATGATCAAATGATACTGCCACAATGATCCCATATCATTCATGCACATATTTAATAAATTGAAGTCATTTTAAATTTTTCATCTATTTTTTAAATTTTTCTCTTTAATTATTAAAATTTTGCATTATACCCCAATCAGATATACTATTACAAAGATCTTCATGGTTGTGTTTCAGTCATACAGTGTTCCAGTACCTATTCCTCCACCAGTGCCCATTTCTACCTCCAATGTCCCCTTATTCCTCCCCTTTCAGCCTTTATGGCAGGTGCTTTACCTTCTCTCTGTCTCTCTGTCTCTCTGTCTCTTTCTCTCTCTTCCCTTTCTTGTACACATTTGGCTTGCAATGCATATATTTAGAAGTTATCATGTATACCCCTTTGCGTACATTCAATGCTTAGTTGCAGGCTGGTAATATCATTTCCAACAATTATCAGCACACTGTTCCCTTCTCTGGATTACCTAACCTCTGACACCCCTAACCTTTGACATACCTAACTTTCTACATTTGTGGTGGATTCCACCCATCACAAACAAGACCTCCTGATTCATGTTTTGCCTCACCTTGGATATTGGTATCATACTACTTTTTATATCCCTCAAATAATATAGTCATTCTATATCTGTCCTTTTCCTTCTGGCTAATTTCACTTAGTATGACCTTTTCATGTTCATCCACAATAGGCAAATTTCATAAATTCCTGACAGCTGAACAGTATTCCTTTGTGTAGATGTACCACAGTTTCTTTATCCAGTCTAATATTCTCGGACACTCAAATAGTTTCCAGATTCTGGCTATTGTAAATAGTGCTGATATGAACATAGAAGTGCAGATGATGTTTCTGTTGTGTGTTTTTGGCCTCTCTGGGTATATACCCAGGGGTGGTATTGCTTCCCAGGGATGATATTGCTGGGTTCAATGGGAGATCATTATCTAATTTTTGTTGGAATTTTCATATTGTTTTCCAGAAAGGCTGTTTCAGTTGACATTCATACCAACAATACGAGTCCCTTTCTCCCCCATGACAACAGTACTTGTTATTGCTCTTGTGGATATATTCCAGTCTCTTTGGTGTGAGATGATAGCTCATTGTTGTTTTGATTTGCATCTCCCTGATGATTAGTGATGATGATCATTTTTCATATGCCTTTCAGTCATTTTAATTTCCTCCTTCTGGAAGTTTCTGTTCATTTCTGCTCCTCATTTGGGTATATAATTAATACCAAAAGTTAATGGCTTTCCTATAACAAATAACAAAAGAGTAGAAAGGGATAATAAGGAACAATCCCATTCACAATTGTGTTATGGAAAATAAAACAGCAAAGAATTAGTTAAACTAAGAATGTAAAGGACATGTAAAAAGAAAACTACAAAACTGTTTGGGGAGCTGCTGGGGTCCCCAACAGTACAGGGAAGCGAGTTCTCTTCTACCCCGAAAGCTGACGGGAAATGGATAAAAACTCAGGAATCCGACACAGTTTTAAAAGGGCTTTACTATCACAGGTTCCAATATACAATCCAAGAGCAGGGAAAACCTCTGGACTCTGGGTCCCCAGCTAGGCCCCAGTCAAGTGTAGGTCAAGATGGCTGCCACCACGTGTTGAAGCCCAGCAGAAAATGGAGAGGATGGAGAAGCAAAATGCCAAGGGAAGCCGGAATGGCAAAAGAGAGCTTCTTTCTTCTTGCAGCTTATTTTATAGATAGAAATCCTCCTCAACTTCCCAGCCCGGCCCATTGTGGGCTGGGCTATCTAGAGATGAAAACAGGAAAATAGCTCTATAGAAATGTAGCACTTCAGGTGGCCTTCTGGCTGTTTACAAGAACCCAGAGCTGATTCAAAGCCTCTCTAGAAGAGCTGAGAGGAGCTGTAAGCTAAATGTAGCTGGAAGCTAAATAGGGTGTCACCCAACAACTTCCTCTGTTTAGTTTACTAAAATAAAACTGAGAAAAATACAAAATTTGGGCTAACTAATACAGAAAATTAAACAAAAAGAAACATTTCCAATTACAAAGTCTGTGAGCCCGAAAAGAGAGCCCAAAAAAGAGAGAGCACAAGAGAGGACACAGGCTAGTTTTATCCCCCTGAAACTCAGACCTCCCACTATTATGGGAAGCAGGTAGGATCAAATGCCCTCAGGTAATTTCTCCCAGCACCTCACTAAGCCCTTTTTGATGCTAATGTCTTGAGCCAAGATCTGCCTGAAAATGCCTTTATATGGTAGAGAAGGGGATTTCTGAAATGGCATGCCTCTGTACCAAAGACTAATACTAATGCCAGTTAAATATTTCTCCAAGCCTTCACAAGAGTCTCCTCTACTTCACGGTAGTTTTGCATTTTAGTTGCCTTTGAGTTATCAGGGAACCATGCTTGTATGCTGGGAGGCAAACATCATTTCTCTCTGGGCTAATTACTTAGAGATCCAACTTGGCCAGGCAAAAATGCTGGTAAGATCTAGCTAGTCCCACGATGATTGTGGTAGCATGAGAGAATATTTATACTAGCCAGTACAGAATACATGGTCAGATAAAGTGCCACATTTAAACTACCACCCTATCTACGAAGTGACCTGCAGGAAGCAATCCAGGGCAGATCCAGAGGCTTTTAGGTGTCCTGCAACACAAAATGATGCTCGAAAAATAAGAGGACACTAGGAAATGGAGACACATTCCCTTCTCATGGATTGGGAGAATCAGCGTTGTTAAAATGTTAATACTCCCTAGAGCTTTTTTTTTCTTTTTGGGTCATACCTGGTGGCGCTCAGGGGTTACTCCTGGCTCTGTACTCCTGAGAATTACTCCTGGCAGTGCTCAGAGGACCATACGGGATCCAGGGATCAAACCCGGGCCGGCACAGGCCAGCCGCATGCAAGGCCAATGCCCTACCACTGGGCTATCACTCCCGCCCCACTCCCTAGAGCTTTATAGAGATTCAATGCTGTTCTTATGACACCCATGACATTCTTCAAAGAATATGATCAAATACTCCAGAAATGTATGGGATAATAAACCCCCGTGGATAGCTTGGACAGCCGTCGGGCAGAGCCTCTACTGACTCTCACTGTGCCCAGCCGCTCATGAGGTACACTGGAGGGATGGCAGGTTCTAGCCTCTCCCGCCACCCCAGCAGAGCCTCACAACAAGCCAGATGACCCCCCCACTCCATGAGGACCTCCATTTTCCACATCTGGACTTACCCTCTTCAGAACTCCACCCAGCAGACCAGCCTATCACAGCCGCATGGTTCATCATAAATGCTGGATGTTGAGATGACTACAAGAGTATGCTATCTGCACGGCAGAGCCTGGCAAGCTACCTGTGTCGTATTTAATATGCCAGATACCAGTAACAATTATAGATCTCATTCCCATGACCTGATGGAATGGTTTGAGGCTCTTTATGTTCCTGGAGCAAGCAGGTGCCCTTGGGCTCTACTTGCATGAGACAGGTCATATGGACATGTTACTGGTGCCCGCTCGAGCAAATTGACGATAAACAGGAAGACAGTGATACAGTGATACAGTGATGGATAGCTTCCCAAGCAATCCTTGGGAAAAAGAAAATGGAGGTGTCACCTTTCCCAACTTCAAACTGTACTACAAAGCAGTAGTAATTAAAACAGCTTGGCATTGGAGTGAAAAGAGACTTGTGGCCTGTGGAATAGAGTTGAGTATTCCGACACCCATTCTCAAACACATAATCATTAAATCTTTGATAATGCAGCAAAAAGTACAAAATGGAGTAAGGAAAGCCTCTTCAACCAGTGGTATTGGGAAAACTGGGCACTATGTGTAAAAAAAAAAACTAACACCTCTGTCTAACACCATGCTAAAAGTCATATCAAAATGGATTAAAGATCTCAATATCAGACCTGAATCCATAAAGTTCATTGAAGAAAATAGAGGAAAAACACTCCATGGCTTTAAAACTAAAGGCATCTTCAAAGATGAAACACCACTAACAAAGCAATTTAAGGAAAGATAAACATATGGCATTACATGAAACTAAAAAGTTTCTGCACCTCAAGTGAAACGTTTACCTAGATACAAAGACAGTACACAGAGCAGGAAAGAATATTCACTCAGTACCCATCTGATAAGGTGTTAATATACAGGATATATTGGGTAATGGCAGAAATTTACAAGAGATTTTCAGTTAAATGTAAATGTTTTCTCTGAAAATGCTATATAATTTAAATTTAAAATTGCATATCTATACTCTATATCAAATTATTTCTATTTTTGTATCTACATATTCATTTTCAGCTAAAATATGGGTATTTTTCTATGTTCTTTTAATTAAATATTTTAATTATTTTAAAATAATTTATAAACTATCAATTTATAAACTCTGCCAAATAGTCATAATAGATGAGATAATGCCATAGTTTTATTTTCAGCTTCAAGAAAGTTCTTATTCTAATTGAATGGCAATAATTGCTTAAGAAAAAAAAATTCATTCTTTAAGAGAGTTGTCCATCATGGTTTCTTTTAAAATAAATTTTGCAATATCAATCAAACACTAGACTCTGATTTTCCTAATGGAATGTTACTGGCATTCTGGTATTTGAAAATTTGTAATGATGTCTCATGCTCTCCATTTAGTGTGACATTTATGTCATTAGTATATGTCTATTACCTCTGTTTCAGTTTAGGTCAGAACAATGAAACATATGTTACTATTATGGGCATTTCAAAGACTCATTTTTTTAAAACAAATCAAAACTATACCCACTACGGAATGCATCTAAACTACAGTAACTATGCTACTAATAACAGTAAACAGAACCCAGTCAGCTGGATTAATGGCCAATGTTACAGCAAAAGAAGACTTGGGCTCTGCAGGTAGGCACTAAAACCTGCAATGGGTTAAAGGAGTTTTTGTGGACCACCTGTAATGTGTATCAGAACAGTTTTGTGGACCACCTGTAATGTGTATCACAACTAGAAAAACACTAGTACCCAAACCAGCCCAAAGTCCTGAAGAAAGGTCTTTCATATGCAAGACCCGTCTGAAAATTCCACCTTTGACATTCGAATCTTGAAAGGTTGACAGATTCTGGGGTAGTTAGGGATAAGCTGTTCAAAAAACTAACTCCACTAATGAACAAAGTTCACTTCCTCTTTCTGGGGAAGTGGACCACATCTACAATTTCTTACTTCACATTGTGAGCTCTGCATGCTGGGAATTCTCTGCAGATCTGTTTTGGATGTATAATTTATTCTCTCTCCACTTTCAGAAAGCAGTCTGTCTTGAATGCAAATCACTCGTTGTCTCTTCTCTTTCTCAAATAAACTTTTAACTCACTAGTCCTTCACTTCCTGAAATTCTTTTCTGTGAGGGAAGGCCACTGACCTGAAAATCATGGGTAAGAACTTAGGATCTTCTGTTCCTGAGAAAAGGAATCCCTCATTGGAGCCTGATTACCACAGCTACTCAAAAAATCCAGTGCTGGGCTGATTTCCCAGGCTAAGCAGATGAAGGGTTTCTGGGTGCAGTTTAACCACTCCAGGTGAGATATAAGGTCTTAAGTTAAGTTCATTGTATTTGCAGCTATTAGAAAAGGCAGTGTACTTCAGTTAGGTGATAATGAGAGGTGGCATGATGATTTACTGAGAAAGAAGTGGAATAACGAGGATGAAGAGAGTCCCGGGCCATCTCAGTCTGCCTCCTCTCAGGTCCTTGGATGACTCAGAGGAACCTTTTTGCCGGTTTTCTGCTTCCCCCCTGCGTCTTGGTTGATGTGGCTGCGGCAGCCGCCTCCGCTGTTGCCACCTCTTAAGCACCAATCCGGGGGGGGCGGGGGGGGGGGGGGGTGTGAAATCTTCTGGATCTAGTGGCATCTATATTGTCACAGACGATCTCAAAATATAATTTAAACCCCCTTTCCTCCTGCCTCTCTCCCTAGCGACTGTTAAGGGCTCCTGGCCGCCATGATGGAAAAAAAATGTGATCAAGCTCATTGTATACTTTCATCACCTAACAATCTCCAGGCACTTTCCCCTGGTAACCTAGGTGGACAGAGGGTGAAGCTGTAGACTCCCTTCCCGAGGCTACCATATCTCTTTTCATCACTACTCCTGTCATCCACAGCAGAGGGAAGTAAAAGGGCACTAAGGGCACTATCACTTGATCACTTGATATTCTGTTATTCATCGATTTGCTCAAGCGGGTGCCAGTAACATTTCTATTTGACCCTATCACGTGCCAGTGTAGCCCAATGGCATCTGCTTGCTTCCGAATATGAAGAGCCTCAAACCATTCATTCAGGGTCTTGACAAAAAGTCTGACCATCTTGTAGGTGGGCGGCCACGTGATCTTTTGACATCCTGTGGGATCCAGTCGGTAATGGCTCCAGTCCAACGGCCATCTCCAAATCGCATTACATGTCCAGCCCATCTGATTTTCGATGCCTTGTCAAATGAGACATTGTCCCTGACTCTGGAACAGCGACAGAGTCGGAACTCCGGATTCCTTCTCTCACTTGAGTGAGGCGTGATATTCCAAGCATAGATCTTTCGATTTCTTCTTTCAAATCAAAGGGGCACTATACAGACATACTAATACTGCAATTTCTTGATACATCTATTTCTGTAGATGATTCATTTATTCCTATCCTTTATTTTTAATTTATTTTATTATTAATATCATTATTTTGTTATAACACCTTGAGATAGACATTTAAGAAGCTGTTCATGATTGGGTTTCAGTCCTATAGTGTTCCAGCACCCAAAAATGCATATTTCCCACCACCAATGTCCCCAGATTCCCTCCCCTAGCCTGTCTCTGTAGTAAGCACTTTTCTTCTCTCTCTCTTCTCTCTCTTTCTTGCTCTCCCTCTCTCTGTTCTCTTACACATTGTGACTTGCCATAATATATTTTGAAATATCATGTAAATCCCTTTGCCTAAATTCAATGTTCAATCCAATGCTCTAGTTCAGATTGTAAAATGATATAATTTTAGGAGGACCTCCCTTAAAAAGTCTTTTTTTAAATATCTTGATTGTATAATCATGTATTTTATTTTTAATTATATATTTTATCTGCACCACTTTTCAATTTAGAACTATACTACAGATTTTAATGATGTACAACTGTTAAATATTTCAATTTGTCATTATGAGAAAGCATATCCTTTTCAAAATTAAGACTTTGGGAATATTCATTATAAACAGTTATGTGGAGAAAAAGTGTATAATTTTCTGATTATTTGTCTATAATTTGCTAATTACCGAGCACATAACACATTGTAATATGGAGATATATCATTTTTGTTTATAGTATACAAACCACCTAATGAATGTTTTTGTCAATATTGTATTAAAGTCAATAAAATATTTGTAAATTAAACACTGAATTTCAGTGCTTCTTTACTCACAAAATTTGTCTTACGTTTAATAATTTTAAAATCCATGTTACAGAATGATTAGAAGTTAATATGACACCTCAATTGTTGTGTGAAGCACATAGATTATAAGCAATTACTTTTTTGTAAAGACCAGCCTTTAAGAGCTAAAAAATTATTGATATAACTATTAAATGGCAATTCTCCTCCCTGCCCCCAGAGGAATTACATAAAGGAAAAACAAAATTACAAACTCTCTGAGTTAAGAAAACAAAAATAGAGTAGCCTGGGGACTGTTTCTTGAAATGTGATAGCCATTCTTTAGCTGGAGCCCCACTGGCTTTGATTAGACCCAAACAGATCTATAGAAATATCATTGTACCCATAAGGAGCACCGATAGGAACCTGGATCCTAGAGGTCAGTAGGGAACTGCACAGTGAACCCTTCTCAGCCTAGAGTTACCTTTTTTCATTAACATAACAAAACCACATCCCTAAAAATATTTCTTTGACCATTTGTGTATGGGTTTTTATGTAACCAGAAAGGTCAAGTCAAGGTTAGTCAATTGAGAGATAAGTTGAGATGTCAGACATAACTTAAGAGATAAGATGTCCAGTCAGGAAGATAAAAAGAAAACTGAGTTGAGAGATATGGTACTAGAAAAAGCTGCTTCAACTACAACCAGCAAATCAGTAAAATATGTTCATAGAGAACCATCATCCCTGTTTTGTCACAAAATTCACTTTATAGAGGATAAGAGTCCGAAAGGGCTGATTAGTTCCTCAAATCTATGAGGATTAAAGGGTTCTCATAGACTTTTGGACTTGGGGGAAGGAACAAAATAAGCGATGTATTCTTTCCATTGTCTATAGCCCAGGCTCAGGGAATCTTAATGTTGAGTGCAGATCTTCACTCCTTTTGTATTGGCTTTATGTTCATTGTGTGTTCATCAGCTATATATGCCCACATTTCCCTTTCATACTTATGCTTGGTTTGTCCATAAACAAATGTTGAGTATGGTCTGGAAAGATAATACAGTGTGTAAGGTATTTGCCTTCCATGTTCATCTCTGACACCAGATATCATTCCTAAAGATATCCAGGAGTGAATCATACTGTGTGTGTGGCCCAATCACTCCCCCATCCCCAACTAAATAAAATGAAAGAGTAGGGCTGAGAGTGTGAACAATCAGTATAACTCACATTCTGCATTATTAGACCATGGTCTAGAGTCTTGATACTACAACTATAAATAAAGAATATAAGTATAAATAAAAAAAGGAAATAATCTTAATTACTCAAATTCATTTTCCTCACTTTTCCTCATAAAAGGAGGGAAGTATTTTTTCTGCTCTAGAGTCTTTAATAGTCATGACAGAAATCATAGTATATTTTAAGTTAATTATAATCTAGTAAAGTCCTTTTTTCTCAGACTATAAAGGGTCAAAAGTCTTTTATCTTGTTTGTGATTTTGGAAGGTTTTGCTTTTTTTTTTTTTTGGGGGTTTGGTGTTCAAAGCTTACTCCTGACTCTGAGCTCAGAGATCAACCTCTCAAGTGCTCTGGGGAGCCACATAGTGTTCCCCGGGATCAAAGCCAGATCAGCCACATGTAAGGCAAGCTTCGTACTTGCTGTGCTATCATATCACTCCGACCCAAATTCATCTAGTTCTTTGTCAAGTCTTGCTGCACTGTAATTTTGGAGTTCAGCATATCCTGACCATGATACTGGCATCAAAGGAAGCAGGATGAAAAATAAGGAGACTCCTTCATCTTGGGCAAGGACACAGAAGCACTGCTCATAGCAACTTTGCTGATGACTTTTTAAACAAAAGTTGACCGGTAAAAAGGAAGCTACATATATGTTCATTCCTGGCTACTATAAATTCAATAGGTCTTGAAATTTTCTTTAATAAAATACTAAACGAGATGAAACAGATATTCAACACAGTATCATGTCACTCTGACAGTATCTAGCACACACATGTATTAGTGAGTATTTCTATTTCTTTTATTTTGGCTTCTCTGGCAGTGGGTAATGCACAGGTGTCACTGCTGGCAGGACTGCTAGGGATCAAACTCTGGGCGGCTGGATACAAGAAGACACCCTACCCATATACTATTGCTCCAGATGCGTTAATTTAATATTTATTGCATGGATTCATATCTAGTTTTACATCCACTTCAAGAGTTTTGAAGAGGATAAACCAAAATCCCAGAAAATGTAAGGAATGTGCCTATTATTGTGCAATAATGTAAGATTAGAGTCCTATATAAGATTAGAGTCCTATAAGTACGTATGTTTAAGTGGACTGTGAGTCCATTTTAGCATTTCATGGAATCTTCTGTGCAACTCTGATCATTACCATTGATGCAAACTGCTTCTGAGAAGCTCAGAGTTACTCTATCTTGGTTCTTCTCCTTTCATCTGATAAGATGCCCGATGATATTAAATAACAAAAAAAACTTATACATTTATATACATACATACATGCAATACATATTTCACTACATATATTTTTTATTTTTCTAAATGGAGTGGATATCTGGAATCTCACTAATATTAGTATTTAAATAATATTGGTGATGATGCTAGACCACCATTTAAAGCATTGAATCATATTTAGTATATCAGAATATGGATTTAAGATAATGTTTACCTAAAATATCCATTAAATAATTAGAATGATGACACATACAAATCCAGAATTTAGTACAGTTACTTAAAATAACCAGAATAACTGTAACTTGATAGTCTGACATTAGAAAGTAATCTAATAAAATAGATGCAAATAGGAAGCTTGCATCTTTGGTTTTTCTATTCTGTTTTCAATTCCTTGAGCTATCTGACTACCTTAATTTCTACCACTCTTGAAATATTTGTTTCTAGAAATAATTTTGAAAGGTAACTAAAATAATTCACATTGAAGAATAGAAAAGTCTCTGTTCTCAAAACAATGAACTTTACATTAACTGCAGAATTTATGGCTTACAATCTCAATACAAATATAAGAGTTTATGGATATATCAATTTATATTGAGTTCATTTAGTATTTCAGTAAACATACTATTTAATATTTAATCAATGAATACTTATACTGCTTTAGTAAACATTTTATTAGATGAAAATTAAATTCTAATGCTTTTTCTTTTTTTTCTTTTCTTTTTTTTTGCCACCCAGGTAGGCCTTACTCCTGGCTCTGCACTCAGGAATAACTCCTGGATGGAATCAGATAATCATATGTGGTTCCAGGGATCAATTCTGGGTTGACTGTGTGCAAGCCAAGGATTCACTATCGCTGACTCACTATCACTATGGCCCTAAGATTTTCTTTTTAAGAAGATTCTATCTATTCTGAAATATTTGTAATTCTTATGTAGCTCATCCTTATTTGAATGTCTTTCAGAGATTTGAATGTCTTTCAGAGAATTTCTTGAGTTTCGGAAAGTCTTATTTTCTCTTCTATCAGAATCATTTGTTCATTACTAAGTTCACTAATTTCTGCCTTAAATTTAGTTTACCTCATGACCTTATATTTTCTAGAACTTATAATTTAATATTGTAAATGAGTTATTTTTGTTGATATTGTTTTATCTTTTAAATTCTATTTTCTCCTTATTGATTTTATTTCTTAACTCTTAACTTTGGTTTTGTTTTTGGGGGGCAATTATGTATTTTTCTGTCTCACTTTTCTCAGTTTTGTTGTATTATACTCTGGCTGATCCAAAGAATCAGTTTTGTTGTATTATACACTCTGGCAGATCCAGAGACTCACAGACATGGGGCAGAGCTGCTACTTGCTCTCCCTGTGCCCAGCCACTCACGAGGCACCCAGGAGGGATGGCAGGTTCTAGCCCTGGCCTGCCACCCCAGTGGAGCCTCGCAACAAGCCAGACGACCACCCCACTCCATGATGGCTGCCATTTTCACATGTGGACCTCCCTCTCGTCAAAACTCGTCCAGCAGATGAGCCTATCAGAGCCCAGATCATCGACACCCACCCTGCAGCAGTTTTTTTTTTCAATCTGGCCCAGATATGCTGATCCAGAGACTCACAGACATGGGGCAGAGGTGCTACCAGCTCTCCCTGTGCCCAGCTGCTCACAAGGCGCCTGGGAGGGATGTAGGGTTCTAACCCTGGCCTGCCACCCCAGCAGAACCTCTCAACAAGCCAGACGACACCCCCCACTCCATGAAGGCCTCCATTTTCCACATCTGGACCTCCCTCTCATCAGAACTCCATCCAGCAGACAAGAAATCACAGCCCGGCTCACGCTTTCGGCCGTGCGTTCCTCAATAAATGCTGTATTTAGAGGTGACTGCAAGTGTATGCCACCCACAAGGCAAGCCTGGCTAGCTGCCTGTGTCTTATTTGATATGCCAAATACCAGTGAAAATTATGTTAGGTCATTCCCATGATCTAATATAATGGTTTGAGTCATTTTATGTTCTTGGAGCGAGCAGATGCCCTTGGGCTCTACTAGCATGAGACAGGACATATGGAGATGTTACTGGAACCCACTCGATCAAATTGATGATGAACGGGAAGATAGTGATAGTGACAGTAATACTCTTTTAGCATATATGATGTTTCTTTTACTTCTTTTGAATTTCTTTTATTTTAGTAAAATGAATATTTGATAGGATAGTATAATTTTTTTTGTAGTATATCACCATGAGATAGATTATTAGAAAGCTATATGTTGGGCTTGTCATAAAATATTACAGCACCCACCCCCTCCTCCAGTGCACAGTTTTTACCACCAATGTCCCCAGTTTCCTCTCCACCACACCCCAACCTACATACTTCTATGGTAGCCACTTTTCCCCTCTCTTGGTCTCTTTCACTCGTCTTTTATCCATTGAGATTTGTAATACATACATTGAGGGGTTATCATGCATATCTCTTTTATCTCTTTTCAATACTCAGTTCTAGTTTAGCATTACCATTTCAACTATCATTGGCAGATGGATCCCTTCTCTATCATACCTGACCTCTGTCCCTCACACTTGCTGTAGATTCTAATCCTTGACAGGTCCTCCTGGACCCTGTTTTGCCTAGCCTTCAGTATTAGTCTCATAATATTTTTGTAGCCTACAAATGAATGCAGTCATTTTATATATGTCCTTTTTTTCTGAAATTCAGCATGATACTCTCTATGTTCATCCATTTTTAGGCAAATTTTATGACTTCATTTTCCTGACAACCACAATAGTATTCCGTTGTGTAGAAGTACTATAGTTTATACAATCTTCTGTATATAGGCACTCAGATTGTTTCCAGATTACGGCTATTGTGAATAGTGCTACAATGAATATAGAAGTGCACATAGCATTTGTGTTTTGGGGCCCTCTAGCTATATTCCCAGAAGTGATATTGCTGGGTCAAATGGGAGATCAATTTCTAGTTTTTGGAGGAATGCTCATATTGTTTTCTAAAGATGCTGGACCAATCGGCATTCCCACCAACAGTGAATGAAAGGAAGGTATGATTTTATAGGCTTTTGAGGTAGAATTCAGGACTGTTGTTCTCACCTCAGACATCATATTCTGTTGTAGTCTTAGACCCAAGGCTTTTCTTTATACAAGTAGTAAAAGAGAAGAAAGATATATTTTAAAAAATATCATTCACAACTGCTCAGGAAAATCAAGTACCTCAGAATCAATTTAAGTATAGTAGTAAAGGACCCATACAAAGAAAAATTCAAAATACTACTTGAAGAAATAAAAGAGCACTAAAGGAAATGGAGACATATCCCCTATTCATGGACCGGCAAGTACAACATAGTCAAAATGGCAATACTGCCCAAAACATTACACAGATTCAATGCAGTCCCTATAGAGGTACCCAGGACATTTTTTCAAAAAAAATAATTAAATACTACTGGAATTCATATTGAACAATACACAACACAAGAATAGCTAATGAAATTCTTGGGGAAAAGAAATTGAGAGGCATTTCCTTCCCAACTTCAAACAAAGCAGTAATTAAAAACAGCATGATATTAAAATGAAGAAATACCTGCAGACCAATGGAAAAAAGTTGGATATCCAGACACAGACCACCCTCAAATATTACATGATCTCTTAATCTTTGAATAAGGAGCAAGAAATATGAAGTGCAGCAATGAAAGCCTCTTTATCAAGTGGTTCTGGTAAAATTGGGCAGCTTTATTCCAAAATATGATCTCAGACTTCTCAATAAAACCAGGCACAAAAGTTAGGTCAAAATGTATTATGACCTCAAGATGGCCAGGTGGGCCTAGTTCTGACTTCTGTGCTGGGGTCAAGGTGATCTCTGATTGAGGAACATTGCTATCAAATAACCAATCACCTTTTGGTCCCAATTGCCGTTTCATTCCCTGGAACCACACAATTTGATACTTTGAAAAATTTTTTTTTTTTTTGCTTTTTTGGGTCACACCCAACAATGCTCACAGGTTACTCCTGGCACTGCACTCAGGAATTACTCCTGGTGGTGCTCGGGGACCATATGGGATGCCAGGGATCAAACCTGGCTGCATGCAAGGCAAATGTCCTACCCATTGGACTCTGGCCCTACTTTGCAATTCTGAGGTGTTATAATTTTTTCAGATGCAATCTCTGAGGCAATGTGCTTGTGCCCCAGGTTTCATTTAGATTCTTGATACCATTACTATTTTAGCTACACACTTGATCACTTGAACACTTGAATCCTGTTATTAGTGGATTTGCTCCATCAGGCGCCAGTAACATTTCCTTTTGACCCTATCACAAAGTAACAAAAAATTCTGACTACACAAAGTAACAAAGTAAAAACTCTGACTACACAAAGTAACAAAAATTCTGACTCAAAAAGTGGCCCAGAATTCAATATATTCAGCAGAATGTTCCGTGTAAATTCATTTGTTGGGGGTGGGATGCAGTTCCAGAACTTCTGTTCCCTCATTAGGCTTCTAATTTTATTTTTTTTTGATACTTTGGTTGATGTGTAAAATAATGAGTGGAATTTAAACAATTCTAATTACCATCATGCTTATACCAATGTATTACCCAAGATAATTAGCAACTTTATAAACTTTTCTATCCCTTTTTTGATGCACATATGTTAAAAATATGTTCTTTTGATCTATTGCTCTTGTAACCAGAAAGCAATGTCCACCCTACCTCTTATTACTTTCCTTATCTTTTCATTTGATACAAGTAAGACATTCCCCACTTTTATATTTGTAACATTAACCTTTAAAATTTTTTGAAGCATTTCACTAGCAGAGTTCAAATGTATCTCTTGTATCCTTTGTATCCAGAAACCTGCTTTGTTTCCTGATATGTTCACTCACACTTAGGATTGTTATGGGGAATTCAAGTCATTGTGCATTGATAAATTATTGAGGTGAAGAGATTTGTTGCCATTTTCCTATGAGATTTTTTCCTATTTATTTATTTATTTATCTATTTATTTATTTATTTTGGCTTAGGGTTAGAGATTGAGTTTGGGTTGTCTTCTACCTCTGAGGACGCTGGGAGAACAGATGAAAACTCACGAGTCAGGTGCAGTTCCAAAAATGGCTTTTAATAGTACAAAAGCTCTTCCACAGCAATCCAATATAATGAACAAACTCTAGCTCTGGTCCGAACTTAGACCATACAAAAGAGCCTAAGTCTCCCACCAAAGAGAGAGGATGTCACCCGACCTGAGTCCTACCCAGAAGGAGCAAAAGGCCAAAGAGCAAAAGGCCAAAAGCCAAAAGCCAAAAGCCGCAGGAGCCAAAAGCTGAAGGCTGAGGAACCAAAAGGCAAAAGGTGTGCCATCTTTCTGTTTTTGCTTGTTGTGCTTATGGGTTTGGTCGTATTACAGTAGACCCTTCAGTCCTTCTTTTAAAGTTGGCTTTGAGTCCATGAAGTTCCTGAGTTGTTGCTTATCCATGAAGTTGTGTATCTTTCCTTCATATCTGAATGTGAGTCTGGCCGGGTAAAGAATTCTCAGTGAGGCCTGCAGTTCATTGAGCCTTTTCACAATATCCCACCATTGTTTTCGGGCTCGGAGTGTTTCATCAGAGAAGTCTGCTGTAAATCTTAGAGATGTTCCTTTGTACGTGATTTCCTTCTTTGATCTTGCTGCTTTCAGTATTCTATCTCTATCTATAGTCAAGTGAAACATATATCAGGAGGTCCTGTCAAAGGTGGAAATTATCACAAACGTGTGGGATTCAGAGGCTAGGTAAGACAGAAATGGAACAGTGTGCTAACAATTGTTGAGGGTACTAATGCCAACCTAGAACTGAGCATTAAATAGAGGCAAAAAGATAC
This sequence comes from Cryptotis parvus, assembly GCA_021461705.1. Taxonomy (NCBI): domain Eukaryota; kingdom Metazoa; phylum Chordata; class Mammalia; order Eulipotyphla; family Soricidae; genus Cryptotis; species Cryptotis parvus. Next base: position 21,239 of record JAJIBD010007014.1, on the reverse strand, counting down.
ACATGACAACCCTTTAATGTATGTTCTGTAATCCATGGTCTGGAGGGAAGGAAAAGAGAAAGAGAGAGAAATGGAAAGAAATCAAGAACCTGCCATGGAGCAGGGCTGGGGGAGGGGGAGGGAACCGGGGGCGTTGGTGGTGGGAGATGGGCACTGGTGGCGGGATGGGTGCTGCAACACTGTTTGACCAAAACCAAATATGAACTTTTTTAATTGTATATCTTTGTAATTTTAAAAATAAAAAATTTTAAAAAAAAAAGATTTATAATAGCAAAACAATGGAAAACTAAAAAAAAAAAGGCAAAAGGTGAAGGGGCCTCAAGTCAGCCCCTTATATACACCAAAGTAATCCAATCGGGAGGTTGTCATGCCAACAAAGAACCCTAAACAGAGTGTAGTGCCACACCCTATTGCAGGTATAAACAAAGGTTACACCAAGGACTAATCCCGAGATTATCTCTTATCTCACTGGAGAGAGAGGGGGCTGATATAAAGTAATACATCTTAACTTCATGAGCTTCATGTAATCTAGATGGTACCCACAAGGTCCCTATTATTATCTGCACCAGTGTGATTCTGAGTATCTTGTTCTCATGTACTGAAAGGGTCATACTCGCCTGCTTAGAGCAAACTAGTATGATCCTTCCTATAGTCTTCCTTTAGTCTCGGCGTAGCCAGGGTGGTAGTCTCCTGGTAAATTCTAACTGTCCCACGCTGGGTGCAGTGGGTATAAAGAGGAGCTGTGCCCAATCTAGAAAACATAGAAGTCTTAGTAGATGTATAAGTCAGAAGTTATTCAATCAAGGTGACTTCTGTAAGTGCCACACCCTCTAGCAGTGTTTACATAGAAGAGAGATCTCATTAGAATGAACCCTGGCTTAAATAAGATTAAGCTGGGAGTGAGCAAAACAACAAAACTCCCAGAATAGCTAAACCTGTCCTCCAACAGTATGGCCCATTTCTGGGTCTTGTACTTAGGGCTTTGTGGTGGGAAAGTGCTGGACCCTAAGGCTAGCAGCTCAGAACCCAACATATCTACCTTTTGTTTTTATTAAAAAATGGAGGCAGCTGTAGGTGGCTAACCAAACAGCTTTATGCAAGGGCATAGGGGCTAAGCCTGTCTTAGGTTGCCTCTTTCCGAGAAGGACTTACCTGTCATGGGACACTAGCCCATCAGCTGCTGTTACATAGTGTTCTTCTGAATACCTTCCATTAACATGAACCCACATACTATCCTTGGGCTGGGTTTTGGCGATAGCAAACATGACCTGGCTAAGTATAATTCAATTGAAAATGCAGGGCCCAAAGGGCATTAAGATAACAAGCATCCCAACAGAGCTGTTGTTGGAGCCCTCGTTCTATTTGTGCGCTTCCCTGCTCAGATGGCAAAGAACCACACTCATAATGCAATAACAAACAGGGTTTATTCCAGCAAGCTGGGGCCGATTGCTTCACTGAGACACACAGGTCTTAGTGAGAATGTTCGACCCCAGTGAGAAGGCAAGAAGGAATTATATAAGACTTCCAAGACCATTACATGTGTCACAGCCCGTGAAAATCCATATAGCCAATAAACTTAAAAGAAATACGTATTTCAAACATTTCCAGTCAAAAAAAGGTAAAGAAAGTCAAGAGAAATTGTTCATCCTAAAAAAGGTCACACAACTTAAAGAAAGACAAGAGAAGTGGTATATCCTGTTCCAGTCATGTGCTTAACCAACCCTGAGGATGTCCTGTCCTCAGCCAGTGGTAAAACCATACTATGCAGATGACCAGGATAGATATGAGTGGTTGGGTGATCAAGGTGATCTTGAGAAATGACTTGTTTGTCAAGACCCTGGTGCTTACATAGTTGGGGCCTTAGCAGGACCTAACACTGTCTTGCAACTCCAGTATGATTAACATGAGAACAATATGTTTAAGCAATATGATTAACAAAAATCTCTCATATAGAGTCCCCTTCACCTGTTTTTGTCTTTTTTTTAACCCATACACCATGGTTCTCATGATACCACACTCTCATATTTACAATAAAATCCCCAGATCTCTCAGTTTTTTTTATGGCACTGAGTCTGATAATGGTATTACAATTTGCCTGGGGTTCACATGAAAGAAGGCAGAAACCCCCCTTTCCCAACCAGGGGCAGGCCTACTCATGGAAAGTTACCAATTTAGGGTCTGAGTGTCCTTTTCATCTTGAAGTAACCTTTTTGTTATCTACAAAAGGCCCAGAACAAATTCCTGTTAGAGGTTATGAGACCCCGCCCAGAATCTACTATCTGGCCTGAATTGCCTGGATTGCATTCCTGCACATACGCATAGCCGTTGCTGACCCATGATCCCACGCATGTATCTAGCCGCACCAAATATAGAAAGAAGTATTAAGAATGATCTGATTGGTGGGAGATGGTTACTTGGTACAAAGTGATTGGCTGCCTGCGCAGAACCTAGATATAATATTTTAAATCTATTGGATGTTTATGCACGGGCTTTTCTGTAGGCGGGAACTATCTCTTAGAAGATCCTCCCCTGGAAGGGCTCGGGGCTCTTAGCCACTGACCACTTGGGGTCATGCTCTGGGCCTGAGTATACTTGCTTATTAATAAAACCCTTGCTTTTGCATAGGACCCGGTCTCTCAAAGTTTTCCTTGGTAGATGAGGCATTCTGAGGCTCCCAGTCAGTCACCTCATCGGGTGGCCATCTCTTTCACACACATGTTCAGGATCAGGGTAGGGAACCAGGAGGTTACGCTGGTCAGGTTGGAGAATTCAGGGTTCTCTGGATTGTAGATTTGCCAGCTCTCAAGGTTTGGTTGAAAAAGACTGGGGCTGAGTTTCGCTTTCACTCCTGTACTTGGATATCTGGGGATAAAGCAAACAAAACATTGTCCTCAGGGTTTCCATTGGCACCCTGGGCAGCAGTGTTAATGGACCCCTCAGGGGTGAATCTACATATTTTAATGATCAGGCTGGAACCCAAATAGGTTGAGGCTCAGTGATTGGAAACACACAGCCTCATAACCATGACTCATGATTATGAGGGGCTTGGGACCTCTCCTCATTCCTGTGACTGGATTCTTCCATTGAATCTTAATCAAACCTTAATATCTGGTTTAGCTTCTTGTTGTTGCCAATGGCTATGAAAGGCAGAGAGGAAGTTTTCTTTTAAAAAATGTAAAATATTTAAGGTAAATAACACCAGACCCAAATGCTGGTGTGGGCTGACTTCCCTTTTTGTTTTTTAAAGAGAAAAACTGTAACTAGCACAGATCAGGTATTTTTTAAAACTTTCACTCCTTTTATAACTTGATTTTGCCTTACACAAGTTTTATTACAAAACAATATTTTGCTAGCATAACTAAGTTTTTGAATAATACATTTGGCTGGACAGTATACTACCAAGAATATTTAAGAGTTTTATCCTTAAAACATTGGTGTTTAGGACACTTCTAGAGACATTACAGTGTTAAAACACACTTATTACCATAAAACAGTGAGGATTTTACACTTGTTGCTAAAGTTTTCTTAGGTTTTGTACTTGATGAAAAAGCTGACCTGAAATAAAATTACCTGAAATATAATGCATTTGTATGTCCTATGCAGACATACGTTTGTATGTCCTATTTCAATTTTGTCCTTTTAGAAACCACTAAATTTGAAGTGTCTCTTTGTAAAGCAGCCACTTTTTTTTAGTTTGTTATCAGCTGGATCTTGGAAAACTGTCAATGTTTGCTTGTAAATTTAGAAAGTAGCCCTTGAGTTTTCCTAACTCTTAGATACCAACTTAATAAACCAGTATGATTTACTTTTGATAGACACTATATCTGTTATTTGTAAAACAGCTTAATTGCACATTAAACTTAGCTAAGGCTTATAAGGCAAAGTTTTGCACTGTCTTAAAAAATCCTAATTATTTTCTGTTTTTTGCTTTAGTTCCAGAAGCACCTACATTCTACTGTTAAAGTTGCATATCGCTTTTTGTTAAATTGCATATCATGTTGATTCCTAAAGTGTCAGCTTTAAAAATTTAAGCTTGCCCGCTTTAAAAATTCCTACTTTGGGGTTCTTAAATCTGGCCCTTGTATTTGAGCATTTAACAGACTAACAAACAAGTTGACAACAAAGAGAGGTGGCCACTGTGCACAGGCATGCGCATGTGCACACACACACACACACAGAGTTGATGGATCAATTTTACTTTGTTATCTGACACTTTAGGAAAGGTGGAGGAAGCTGATAGACTGAGAAAGGAAAGGCAGTCCCCTAGGGCAAAAGAATAGCCCTGCTCTGCCAATTGGGACCTTGTCTCGCATTTTTCAGCCTGCACCAGCATCTGTCCCCTGTCTGTTTTCCATGTGAAGCATGCATTAAGAAAGTGCTTTTGTTGACATAAAACCTGCGAACTAGACTATGACCAAGATCATGTTACGTTACCATTTTCAACTTTCCTAGTTTTTAATTCCTAGTTTCAAGTTCTGAGTACTGCCTTAGTGCCTGTTGCCAGAAAAGTAGCAAAAAAAATTAAAATTAGTGCTGATATTCACTTGAACACTTGACATCCCGTTATTAATCGATTGGCTCGAGCGGGCACCAGTAATATTTCCATTTGGCCCTATCACGTGTCAGTGTAGCCCAATGGCATCTGCTTGCTTCAGGAATATGAAGAGCCTCAAACCATTCGTTCAGGGTCTTGATGAAGAAGTCTGACCATCTTGTAGGTAGGCGAGTGGCCATGTGATCTTTTGACATCCTATGGGATCCAGTCGGTAATGGCTCTAGTCCAGCAGTTGTCTCCAAATCGCATTACATGTCCAGCCCATCTGATTTTCTATGCTTTGGCAAACGAGACAGCGTCCCTGACTCTGGAACAGTGAGGGAGGTCAGAGCTCCGGATTCCCTTCTTTCACTTGAGTGAGGATTGACATTCCAAACATAGCTCTTTCGATGTCTCTTTGGGAAACCGGAATAGCATTCTCAGTAGGGCCCTGGTCTCTGAGGCATATGTTAATGCAGGGAGAACTGTGGAGTCAAAGAGATGTGCCCGGAGCCGGAGGTTCTTTTTCTTTTTTAGCTATTTCTTCAATGCTATTTCTTTTTTAGCTATTTCTTCCAGTAATAAAAGATATTCAGACTCTGAAAATAAATAGATGCTAGTAAAGACAGATTAAAGTGTGAATCATATTTTTTGTGTACTGGCAGCAACCTATGAAAGAATAGTAAGCTAAACACTACGGTTCCTTGACAAAACATTTTTTAGGATTATATTGGCCTTTCCTGAGGGGACTAACCCCCATGCACTGACCTCTCCCTACTGGCCTCTTCAGAGGGGCATTCTAACTCCTCCGTTAACTGGCCACTCAAGAGAGGACTCTAACCCCTGGCCATGTCAGAGGGGCTCTAACCGCTGCCCTGTCTGCTATGGCTTTTGACTTTCCAGATCTAAGGACTGGCCTTAATAGAGCATCACGGGCATGGGCGTTTCCATCAGTGATCTCTGTGTTAACCCAGGTGTCCCTGGGGCCCTTCCGGGCATCCACCATGACCACGTCAGTGTGGAGCTGAACCTAGCCTGTCATGTGTTTTTAAGAGGTAGGGAGAAACAAAGTTTGGTCTTGCTTGCTTGCTACCTCTGTGGCCTGGCTTACATCTGCTTCATCTCTCATTGGGTTCTGCCTTTACACCCTTGTGTTCTCTAGCCAGTGTTTTTGTTATTCTGAGATAAAGGGAGAGAGGAAAAGAATCTCTACCTGAAATTTGTCCTAGAATTCTTTAGTAGTGAGTTTTTCCTCTTGTCCCTCCCATAGCGATAGGTGATGAGAGACAGACAAAGGAGGGGTGCCTCTTTACAGAGACCATTCAGTTGCTTCTTTGGCCAGTGAAGAACTTAGCCATAGTGGCTCAGCCTCTTGGTGACTTGCAGCTGACCCCTAGGTAAATGCCACCCTTGGCCATATGTTCTTAGAATCAGACAGCCCACTTGGACTCTGTAACCTTTTGTGGGACCTTAGGGTGCCAGGTCGTGGAGCCACAGAATAATAACGCCTGATAGGAGGACCTATCAGGATGCTCATACACACACACCACACCACACACACACACACACACACACACACACTCACATAGAGGTTATAACATTCTTCCCCCGTCCCCCTAGAGATTTTTGAGGGAGCATACAAGTAAAGGTTAAGTTTCGAGTTTCCCTGGAAAAATTTTGGTGGATCTGCCCCAAATTTTTTCTAACTTCTGTTTACATCAGGGAGGTCACTTATTGAGAAAAACACCTCTCATCCTCCTAATCAGAAAAGATCCTCAGCAGCACCTTGTTCACCCCTCAGAGGCTCAGCAGGAGGGAGAGGCTGTGATAATCCAGGAGGGAGGCCTCTCCCCTGTTCTTTCCACCCTTTCCTATGTGTCCCAGGAGAAGAGGTCTCCAGTGGAGACTCAGGGGGGCTTCCTTCTTTTAAAAAAGAATGAGGTCACAGTTCTTCAAGAGATATCTGAGGGCCTTTAAGGCCGGGTGGCTGACCTGAACTGAATCGCCCATCATAGGAGCAGACAGATGGGATAACTGCTTCCTTAGTGGAAGAAAGGGGGGAAAGGAAAGAAAGTGGACTAGAGGCCTTTCTGGTATGAGCTTAGACAATTGAAATGATAGTCAAGAAAGAAAAGAAAGATAAAGGAGAGAGAGAGAGAGAGAGAGAGAGAGAGAGAGAGAAGAGGGAGGGGCAGCTTTCTGATCCTCACCTGGTCGGACCCCTCTCGGGATCTTAAGAAGTCCTCTACATTGGGCCACATGTATAAACCCCATGCCTGGTTGCCTCTGGCTGGGAGCTGAAGCCCTCAGAGGCAAGTGCCTTTAAGCTGTTATGGACTTCACAAAACTGCAGGACAGAGCCCAATCAGACCCCATAGCTGAAGCCGTGAGGCCTTATTAACTCACTTGCACACTCACTCTCTAGTTCAGAAGACAGAATCAAGTGAAAGAATAAAATAGCCTATGCCACGCCAGACATAAGAGACAGAGCCTGGGATCTATTATGTTGGTTCCCAAGTTGAGATATGCTAACCAGGCATCCCCAATCCAAAGGAAGATTGGGTGCGTGGCAAGTATCAACGTTTTACCTGGTCCGGTGTTAGGGCGAAGCTGCCACATGTTGGGAGCCAGATGTTGGGAGCCCTAGAGAGCAGCCCCCAGCACAAATGAGGAAGACCTAGATCTTGCCGGACTTCATTCCTGCGGAAAAAGGAGAGGGATGGACTTGGGAGAAACTCTGTCTTGCTGCTGCTGAGAAGGGAAACAAAGAACAACACCAATGCAGCAGGGGAGATCTGGATAGTAGCACTTGATTTATTGAACACAGTTTATGCCTTTTATACAATATTTGGGTGGAGGGGGTACAAGCACAAATCACTGGGCATTTGCAAGCTCCTGGGCCATTGCAACAGAAAACAATCATAGACTTCAGAGGTCATAAGACCAGGTACATTCTGCCTCATCTTAGCTCAGATAAGCACAGATGTTTTGGGCATAACTATATGGGTAGGCCCATTTCTGGGTCCTGCCATTAGGGGCCTCGTGGAAGAAAGTGCTGGACTCTAAGGCTAGTAGCTCAGAACCCAACAGGTATGTTATGATTTTCTAGTCTAAGAACCATAATTCTCACCTTAATTATAGGAGGAAAGTAAAGGTATTATGTGAACATATATAGTCCTGAGAATGTCGAGTCATCCAGTTTTCATGACAATACTTAAATGTAATATCAATACAGTCATTTCACAGCTAAAATTTAATATATAAATATGCCAGTCATAGCATGTTATTTATCATTAAATGCTTTAGAAAATTCATTACATTCTAATTATACTATAATAGTACTCAGTGCAGGTAAGTATGTGTTTTTCATTATTTCATAGCAAGAATTTCATTAAAATCTTGCTGAAAAAGCATTCTCCTTTCATTTAATTCTTGTTTCATCAAAATTGTTGACTAGGTATAACAAATAAATTGTCTAATGGGAGGCACGTTTGAAACTAATAGGATTAAAAGAGGTTGAATTTAGTAAGTAACATGCACACACTATAATAAGGCAATATACACTATCTTTCCTATTTGGCTTAATTGTTTTAAGTCTCACTATAGATTTATTTCTTAATTTAGGGAAAGTAGTTATTTTCTTATTATTAGAATAATACCTTCCAACAAAAATTGCCCTGCATCTTTTCCTTTGCTTTATCAATTGTATAGGAAGGCATTTTTTTTTGGACCTCAATTCTTTGACAATTACTAACTCCTATAAATTACTCTAGATGTAGAAAACCAGGGATATGAATTTCCAGACACAAAACCTTTCAATATACAGATTAAATAATATATTGTCTTTTTAAACTGCAGGGATTTCTTATTGTGTTTTCAAAAAGGGTTGGATGGAATAACCTTAAGAAGAAATGAATCTTCACAGAATTATTTCATAATTCCCTGAATACAATTCTTAGAACATTTGTAACTACATAAGTACATTTTGATAATATATGAAATGTCTCTATTAGGTGTTTATAAAACAGAGACAGAGAACACATATCTGAAATGAAAATAACAAAAACAAGTTTAAATAATAAACAAGTTTAAATAATAAACTCTATATAGTATATATACACTTTTGCCACAATATGCCTCAGTGTGTAGCCACAGGGCAAGCAGCAAAGATATGGCAACTAAGATTCTGGTCAGTTCTCTTATTGCCAATCAGAGTGGAAAATTAAGCCAGGACTTTTGAACTGATTCTATTTTTTATTTATTTTTTATTTTCTTATTATTAAATCACTGTGAGAAAGTTACAGAGCTGCTCACATTGGATTTCAGGCATACAATGTTTCAACACCCATTCTTCCACCAGTGTGTATTTCCCACCACCAGTGTCCCAGTTTCTCTTCTGCCACCCCCACCCTTCCTGTTTCTGTCAACAGGCTCTATCCATCAGACCTTAGCATATACTTTGATCCACTTTCCACCAACGTCTTACAAAGCAAAATTCATGATACTTTTTCAAATCATCTTTCTGATGTAACCACTGTTTCATTTTGGCAGGATTTGGCTTATGGAATTGGCTTTCTTAACTCTACTTCTAGCATAAAGGGACTTTAGGACTTATAGGAGCTTCAGGTATGGGAGTGCATATCTTGGCTATAGCTGTCCTTGGCCTTATCTTATATGTTCAAACAGAATAAGAAGTGGGATAAGATTCTACAGGCACTTTGTTTGTCATGTTGGCCTAAACATGACAATTCATAGTCTAAACAAAAAGGAGGAGATGATGATGATGAAAGAAGATCAAAGGATATGCTAAGGTCTTATGGATACTGCCTGTTGACAGATACACAGGGTGGTCTGGCAGGCTGTCTCCCAATAGAGGTAGGATGCAGACTTCCCTAGTGACACTGTTTTCACAATGCAGAAACAGACTTTGCTATCCTAGGTCATTTCTCTGCACCACATTTCCTTGTTGGCTGTAGCTAGTGTAAGATATAGTCTAATGGGCACTGCTTGGAGTGCAGACAGAAAGCAGGATTTTCTGTTTCTCCGGAGTCTGATAAGATCTTGCCATCTTGTCTAGTCAGGAAGGCTGAATTTCTTTCTCATACATACTTTGCTTTTTTCTCACCTCACCTAGAAACACCCACTGCATGTTTGACTCCCAACGGTTTGTCTCCTTCTAGTCCTCTGTATATCCTATGCTAAATATGTGGAATGCAAAATTAATGAATATGAGTCTAGTTTCTGTAGTCTCATCTCTATATCCCCAACCTACAGAGATCTCTCATTAACACATATAGCTTAACTTCCAGTATTGTCCTTAATCATTATTCAGAATACCTATTAGTTAATACATGGCCTTTGAGTCATCTAATATGAAAGATATCTTTCATATCTCTCATATCAGCTTCTATCTCACATTACAATTATTGTTGGTTAAACTAATTATTCAAAATTACTTTTGAAAAACACACTTGATGGGTTCCTTGAATCCACAAATTTATGCTCTTTGCTTTTGTACCTTGTGTCTGAATGCACTGGTCTTTCCCCTGCTCACTCTCATCTACCAGCCTATCTAGGTATATTCAAGTTTCCACAGTTTACACATATAATTGAAATTTGACCTTTCCATATCACCACTCACCATTACAATTATAAACTAATGAAAAATCAGCTGAGTTTTGTAGTTCTTCTATTCTCTGAATTTCAGTGACAAAATTTTTCACAGACTGCGTAGTTTTTAAAGAATTTTAATGAAATAAAATTTTCATGTATAATTTGTCTTTCAGGTGTAAATTTCTATGTTTGTTTAGATATGAGAAGTCATAACTGCATTAAATATCAAGGCATTTTATAAAAACAAATCTCAGGGCCTTGGAGCTAGTGCCAAAGTAAGGTGTATAAGCTTCTCATATGCAGAGAACTGACCTAAACTCTCGCAGCACATGGACCCTGAGTATCATCAGGATGCGATCTGTTACCTTCAACATCACCAGTCTGAATCAGAACCTCAGAGCCAGATCCAAGCTTTTGACTCATCAGCCCTGATTGTCCCAATCCCTTTGAGTACTGACCTGATGGAACCTTTGCACAGCTTGGAAGTTTTCTGAAAAAATAAAATAATTAAAAATGTATAACACTCTCCTAAGAATTTTATACTTTGTGTTTCTCCAGCTACACTTCCAGCCCAATAACTATTTCTGTATAAGTATACTGGTTTTATAAATTTTACTCTTTGGCATTTTTTCATATGGATGAATAAAATAATGTAGTCTCTAGTGATCGATTTTTTAGCACATTATTTTATTTTCTTTTGCCTTTGGCCATATTTGATGTTTTTCAGATCTAAAACCTGACTCTACAGTCAGAGATCATTCATGATGATATTAAAGGGATTGTATGTGGACGAGGGATAAATCCTGGCTGGCCTGAATGCCAAGCAAGTGCTCTACCCATTGTACTATCCCCATGGTTCCTTAACATATAAATTTTAAGACCCATTAATTTGAAAGACTAAGTTTTACATTTTGTGTCTTTACAGCACCAGAACTACATTCTCTTTCATGGTAAAAACAAAATGTAATGTATTTTTATAGTGTTAGCTCCTTTTGTTTGCCATATGTTACTTATACAGTTGATTTATTTATATATTATGAGTATTATGAATAATAATGCAATAAACTTTCATGTACTAGTCATATGAGGGAAATGTTTCTGTTTCTCATGGCCATATGCCCAAGTGGAGGATTATTGACTCATGTGGTAACTCTTAATAAAATCATTTTAAGCTCAATTCATTCCAGAAGGAATTATATTTCTGTCACTAGAATAACTGAAGAGGCTATGCCATTTATTCAATCTGAATGCATTTTAATTCCAGCTATTTTATTAACACTTATTTATTTAAAAGTACATAGATATCATTTTAATAGGAAAAAAGCCCAGTAAGTTATCCCTATCCTTCATTATAAACAAATTTACCAATTAATTCAGAATATATTGTCAGAGTCACTCCAACTACTCAGATTTTGAATGTCAAAGCTTTCTGGGTCAAACCAGAATAGAGCTTTTAATTTCAAACTATTAGAAATCATGCTGACTTGGCTGAGTAGTCCAGGGATGGAAGTAGGTGATACCCAACAACCTCTTAAACAGATTTTCCCCTGCAACTAAAAACTGAATGCTCCACAACTGCTGCCAAGCTCTCAACCAGATTCCACTCCTTGGGTTGAGCGTCACTCATAGAATTAAATCTGTTGAAAAGTCAGGTATGCAGGTTTTGTGACTGAAATACCAGGCTTTCATGGAGTCCAGATGGACTACCTACCCACCCCCATCTGGTGTACTTTAGAAGTCATGCAGTCACACACATACCACAAACTGAAACCTACCCACCCAGTAAAAATATTAACACAAGATGTTTATCCAAGTTAAAACTTTTGGACTTCAGGCACACCACAAACTCTACAACACCGATAAACCAGGAGTAGCATACCACTTTGGATGGGATGTAATGTAGAAGGCATTCAATTCCTGATTAATAAAATATCAACACAGAAGGCTTAGCCTATAATCTTGGTCATATTTATACAAGTGGTGAGTACTCTGGTAGAGATATACAATCTTCACCAACTTTCTTCTGAATGAACATTTTTTGATCCTTCTTTACAAAAATTATAACAAACAATATCGAATAAATTATTGAGGAGCTGTTCTTGGAGCAGGCTTAAAAGTGCTTTGGAAAATTAAAAAATAATGATGATGGGTAGGTGTAATGGTGGTGGGATAGGTGGTTGTATATTGAATGTCTGTAACAAATCATCAGAAACAACTTTATGTAATGAAAACTAAACTTTATGTAATGGAAAAACTAAAATTAAAAATGAATAAATAAAAAAATCAAGCTGAGCTAGGTAAAGGGCGTATCTTAGCAATAAGAAATATAGGAGAGCATTGCACAGAGCGTCACATACAGTATTAATTCTAGGAAGAGAAAGCACAAAGTTAAAAAAAATAGATTTATGTCTATAATATATTTTCTCAAAATTTAAGAATATCATGGATTCCCAGATGTGTATATGTAAATAAGCTTATATATGTCTATCAACCTCCACATCTTCTTTTCCTGGTACAGAAAATATACAATAATAAATAATTAACTAAAATTTTAATTAAAACAGATAGATAAGAAAAATTCCAGTAGACCATTAGGTGTTTTTTCCATAAGGATTATAGTGCTTTGGGCCATTACTTTTATGTATTCAAATGACTGTTTAATGTAAAAATAGTCTATTATTGTTGATATATAAATAAGAAAGTAATTTTAACACTAAATGAAAAATAAAAGGTGTCCCCTTAGTTCAAGAAAAAATATTTTTATGATATTTTAATTTCATGTGATAAAACAATTATACATTAAGATTACTATATTTAAATACATTTTGTCACTTTAAAATCATATATATAATGATTACCAGTCAAAAATTAAAGCGGAGTAATATGGAAAGATATTACATGAACATAGCACAGCAGTCAACAAAAATGCTCAGTTTAAGGGAAACATATTTAAGTAAATCCAAATGTGTGTAGTAAGTACAATTTTTATCCAGACTTACACAATGAAATTTTAGAAGTCAGTATAAACAGGTATATTAAAAGTAAACCAAGTACAAGTGACAGAGTATTAAAGGTTAATATCTAAAATGTAAATTTTAAGGCACTAGGTGAAAATGGCAATTTGGAGTTTTCTGCACTAATATCTATCTCCTCCCCATTAAAGGCACTTCTGAAGTACTGGTTTAGGAGAGAAATAATTATTGCAATGAAGTACCATTAAATAAAGGGTAAAATATTTTAATAGTTAGTATACATCTGCTTTCAAATTTATTTTGAAAATCATATATTATAATTGAAGCACCATGAGATATGTGACTAATGAACTGTGCATATCGGGTTTTCAGGAATGCAATGTTCCAACACCTATCCCCTCTATCAGTGTAAGTTTCCTACCACCAATGTCCAGTTTTCCTCCCGCCACTGCCCCTCCTGCCACTGCTTGTCACTGCAGCAGGCACTTTCCTTCTGACTCTCTGTTTCCCTCTCTCTCTCTGTCTCTCTGTCTTTCTCTCTGCATATTGTTTGCAATACAGATATGGAAAGGTTATATTCTTTCCTTTACCTATTTTAAGCACACAGTGCTTCTACAGAGTGATCATTTCCAAATGTTTTTGTCATAGTGGTCCCTTCCCTATCACAACTGACTTCCAATTCCCAGCACTTGAGCCAGGTTTCCATTCGTGGGGCCATTCCTCCTGGTACTTGTTTCTACTGTTCTTGCATATGATTCTCATCAGTAAAATGATTCTCCATACTTTTTTAAATTTTTTGTATTCCACAAATGAGTGCAATCATTCTGAGTCCCTCAACTTCTGTTTCATTTCACTAAGGGTGATTTTCTTTTGCCATCCAGAGGGCATGGAGCGCCTTCAAGAGCATCAAGGAATGGTAAAGAACAAAGAACTTCTGGCTCTGGGCACCTATTTTCTTTTTTTTATTACACCACCGTGATTACAAAGGTGTTCATAATTGGTTCTTGGTAATACAGTATTCCAGCACCCATCCCTCCACCAGTGCCCCATTTCCACCACCAATGTACCCCTCCACCCACCCCCAGGCTGCCTCAATAGCAGGTAGCCCTGTTTCCTCTCTCTCTCTCTCTCTCTCTCTCTGTCTCTGCATCTCTCTCCCTCTTCTTTTACACATTGTGGCTAGCCCTGCAGATATTTAGAGTTTATCACTTAAGTCTCTTTGTGTATATTCAATGGTGAGTTTTAATCTGCCATTACCATTTCCCACATTTAGTAAAACACTGGTATCTATTTATATCCTATTAATGAATGCAGTCATTCTATATCTGTCCTTTTCCTTCTGACTAATTTCACTCAGCATGATAGTCTCCATGTCCATCCATTTGCAGGTAAATTTCATAATTTCATCTTTTCTGACAGCTGCATAGTATTCCATAGTGTAGATGAACCACAGTTTCTTTAGCCAGTCCTCTGTTCTCGGGCATTTAGGTTGTTTCCAGATTCTAGCTATAGTGAATAGCGCAGAGATGAATAAAGAAGTACAGATAGTGTTTCTGCTATGTGTTTTTCGGTCTCTCAGGTATATTCCCAGGAGTGCTATTGCTGGATCAAATGGGAGCTCAATGTCTAGTTTTCGGAGGAATGCCCATATTGTTTTCCAAAAAGGGCTGGACCAGTCGGCACTCCCACCACCAACAGTGGATGAGAGTCCCTTTTTTCCCCACATCCACGCCAGCACCGGTTGTTCTTGCTGTTTTGGATGTGTGCCAGTCTCTGTGGTGTGGGATGGTACCTCATTGTTGTTTTGATTTGCATCTCCTGATGATTAAAGATGAAGAGCACTTTTTCATATGCCTTTTGGCCATTCGAATTTCTTCTTTTTTGAAGCTTCTGTTCATTTCTTCTCCCCATTTTTTGATGGGGTTGGCTGTTTTTTTCTTGTGAAGTGCTACCAGTGCCTGATATATCCTGGATATTAACCCCTTGTCAGATGGGTATTGGGTGAATATCCTTTCCCACTCTGTGGATTGTCTTTGTATCTTGGTCACCATTTCTTTTGAGGTGCAGAAGCTTTTCAATTTTATATAATCCCATTTGTTTATCTTTGCTTCCATTTGCTTGGTCAGTGGTGTGTCGTCTTTAAAGATACTTTTAGTTTTGATGTCGTAGAGCGTTTCTCCTATGTTTTCTTCGATGTACCTTATAGATTCATGTCTGATGTTGAGATCTATAATCCATTTTGATCTGACTTTTTGTGCATGGCGTTAGAAGGAGGTCTAAGTTCATTTTTTTAGCGTAGCTGCCCAGTTTTCCCAGCACCTTTTGTTGAAGAGGCTTTCTTTGCTCCACTTAATATTTTTTGCTCCTTTATCGAAGATTAAGTGGTTGTATATTTGAGGAGTGTGTTTCAGGATATTCAGTTCTATTCCATAGGTCTACGGGTCTGTCTCTATACCAATACCCACACTGTCTTAATTACAACTGCTCTGTAGTAGAGCTTGAGGTTGGGGAAAGTGATACCTCCCATCTTCTTTTTTCCCAAGGATTGCTTTAGCTATTCGTGGGGGTTTATTATTCCATACAAATTTCAGGAGTGTTTGTTCAATTTCTTTGAAGAACATCATGGGTATCTTTATAGGGACCGCATTGAATCTGTATAAAGCTCTAGGGGGTATTACCATTTTTGATAATGTTAATCCCTTCCAATCCATGAGCAGGGAATGTGTCTCCATTTCCTCAGGTCTTCTTTTATTTCCTGAAGTAACGTTTTGTAGTTTTCTTTGTAGAGATCCTTTTACATTCTTTGTCAAACTGATTCCTAGGTATTTGATTTTCTGCGGTGCAATTGTGAATGGGATAGTTTCTTTTAATGTCCCTTTCTTCTCTTTTGCTGTTTGCATATAGGAAGGCCATTGACTTTTGGGTATTGATTTTGTACCCTGCCACTCTACTATAGGAATGTATTATTTCTAGGAGCCTCTTGGTAGAGAGTTTTGGGTTTTCCAGGTATAATATCATGTCATCTGCAAATAGTGATAACTTGGCTTCTTCCCTTCCTATCCGGATGCCCTTAATGTCTTTTTCTTCCCTGATTGCTATGGCAAGTACTTCCAGTACTATATTGAATAGAAGTGGTGAGAGTGGGCAGCCTTGTCTTGTCCCCTGATCTTAAGGGAAAGGCTTTCCAGTTTTTCCCCCATTGAGAATGATGCTCGCTGTGGGCTTGTAGTAGATGGCCTGGATTATCTTGAGGAAGGTTCCTTCAATCTCCATTTGCGAAGAGCTTTTATCATGAACGGGTGTTGAATCTTGTCAAATGCCTTCTCTGCATCTATTGATATGATCATATGGTTTTTATTTTTCTTTTTGTTGATATGATGTATTATGTTGATTGACTTGCGGATGTTGAACCATCCTTGCATTCCCGGGATGAATCCCACTTGGTCATGGTGTATAATCTTTTTGATGACTCTTTGGATTCTATTTGCTAGTATTTTGTTGAAGATCTTAGCATCTGTATTCATCAGGGAGATTGGTCTGTAGTTTTCCTTTTTTGTGACATCTCTGTCTGCTTTGGGTATCAGGGTGATATGTGCCTCGTAAAAAGCTATTTGGGAGTGTTTCTGTTTCTTCAATTTGCCGGAAGAGCTTAAAGAGAATTGGGAGTAGGTCCTCTTTAAAGGTTTTGTAGAATTCACTGGTGAATCCATCTGGACCTGGGCTTTTGTGTTTGGGGGAGACTTTTTATTACCGATTCTATCTCCTCGATGGAGATAGGTTTGTTGAGGTATTCCAAATCTTCTTGTTGCAGACTTGGGAGGCTATAGGAATTCAGGAATTTGTCCATTTCTTCTAGGTTCTCTTGTTTCATGGCATACAGGCTCTCATATTAATCTCCTATGATTTTTTTGAATTTCTGTGGTTTCTGTTGTGATGTCCCGTTTTCATTTCTGATTCTATTTATTTGGGTTCTCTCTTTTTTTTTCTTACAAGTCTTGCAAGTGGTTTGTCAATCTTGTTTATTATTTCAAAAAACCAGCTTTTTTGGTTTCGTTGTTCTTCTGGATTGTTTTTTGACATTCCATCTCATTGATTTCTGCTCTAAGTTTTATTATTTCTTTCTTTCTGCTTGGGTTGGGCTCCTTTTGTTTATCATTCTCTAAGATCTTAAGTTGTGAGGTCAGACTTTTGTGATGGCCTTTTTCTTCTTTTCTGATGAATGCTTGAAGAGCTATGAACTTGCCTCTTAACACTGCTTTTGCTGTATCCCACAAGTTCTGCTAATTAGTGTCTTCAGTCTCATTTTATTTCCAGGAATCTTTGGATTTCCTCTTTGATTTCTTTTATGACTTGCTGGTTGTTCAGCAGTGAGCTGTTTAGTTTCCAGGTACTTGGTATTTGTCTCCGTTTTTGTGTACAATTAACTTCTTATTTTCAGTGCATCATGGTCTGAAAAAATAGTTGGCACATTTCTATCTTCTTGATTTTATGGAGGTATGATTTATGGCTCAGCATGTGATCTATTTTGTAGTATGTTCCATGTGCACTGGAGAAGTAGAGTGTATTCAGCTTTTTGGGAATGAAGTGCCCTGTATATGTCTACCAGCCCTCTTTCTTCCATCTCTTCTTTTATGTCCAGTATTTCCTTGGTAAGTTTCAATCTTGTTGATCTATCCAGGGTTGATAGAGCAGTGTTGAAGTCTCCAACTACAATTGTGTTGCTGTCAATGTCTTCTTTGAAGTCTAGTAGTAGTTGTTTTAGGTATTTTGCTGGCCCCTCATTGGGTGCATATATGTTTAATAGTGTGATTTCTTTCTGATATATGCATCCCTTGACTATTAAGAAGTGACCTTCACTGTCCCTTCTGACCTTCTTTAGCCTGAAGTCTATGTTGTCGCATACCAGTATGGCCACCCCAGCCTTTTTTAGATGGGTTGTTTGAGTGAAGGATTGTTTTTCAGCCTTTTATTTTGAGCCTGTCTTTGCTCCGATTGTTCAAGTGTGTTTCTTGAAGGCAGCAGATTGTCGGGTTCAATTTTTTTGATCCATTTTGCCACTCTGTGTCTCTTAACTGGTGCATTTAGACCATTGACATTGAGAGAGATTATTGTCATGGGACTTTTTGACTGGGCACCTATTTTCGACTTTCACTTGCTTTCTTCCTGTACTAACATATGCTTTAGAGACCTGGTCCTATGAAAACAGGATATGAATGCTACTTGAATATCCCAGAAAATTGAAAGTGTTATGGTTACAGTGTCATGCTTACTCAAGTGAGAGAAGGGATCCAGAGCTCCAACTCCGTCAACGATCAAGAATCAGGGTCTTTGTCTTGTTTGCAAAGATGATGAAAATCAGATGTACTGGACACATAATGTGATTTTGGACAACTGTTGGACTAGAGCTGTTACCAACTGAATTCATATTTATGTGAAAAGAACACGTGGCGCCCACCTACGAGATGGTCAGACTTCTTTGTCAAAACCCTTAATGAATGGTATGAGGCTCTTTGTGTTCCCTGGAGGCGAGCCAATGCCATTGGTCCCCACTTGCATGTGACAGGGACTAACGGAGATTGTTACTGTTACTCAAGCAAGTCAATGAACAATGGGAAAATAAGTGATAAGTGATTTAAAGCTTCATATTTTCCTCAATAACTGCATAGAATTCCATTGTGCAAATATGTCATAATACTTTGATCAGTCATCTGTTCTCTCATACTCTTTATCAGGGAGAAGCAAATCAAAATAACTAGATATCATCCCTACATACACCACAGAGTCTGGCACACATGAAAAGAGCAAGAGTAACTAGTGGTGGTGATGTGATAGGCAATGAACTCTCCTTCATTGTTGGTTCAATGCCCATTGGTCAGCCTCTTCCAAAGCAATTTGGACATTCTCAAAATAGCTAGAAATTTAGCTTCAATGACTCAGCAATACCTCTTGTGGGAATATTTTCTGGGGGGTCCAAAAACACACACAAATGCCACCTGAACATCTAAGTTGGCTGCAATACAAGTCTCAAGAGCCAAATCTGGAAATTTGTATTCATCTGTTTTATGAAAAGGTTTGTCTCTTCATAATTTCTAGTTCTTAAGTTAGAGGCCCTAAGAAAATAGAGCAACCATTATTAAACTTTGTGTACTCTAAAATAGTCTGCCAGCCCCCCTATTCTCTAGCTGTTCTATTAAATTCATATCAAGCAATATTCATGGAATTTTAAAAACAAATGATGAGCTCTCCTGTGTTAACAATGTCCTCTGTAAATTTTGTCTCAAATATTCCAAAGATAAATTCAGTCCTTTAATTTATTGATTTTTTTCAAAAACATCTTGCAAGAGTCATTTCGTTCTTACTAACCCCTGTGCCATCCCTATTCTATCACTTACAGTTTTCTAAAAGACATTTTTTTTTTGGTTTTTTACTTCGGGTCACCCAGCAATGCTCAGGGTTAATCCTGGCTCTGCACTCAGGGATTACTCTGGCGGTGCCGGGGACCATATGGGATGCCGGGGGATTGAACCCAGGCCAGCATGGGCCGGCCACATGGGAAGGCAAACGCCTACCCCTGGGCTATTGCTCCGGCCACTAAGAGACATTTTTTGATCTCTTAAGGTAGTATACTTTACTTGTGACCCATTTTGACTAAGTTGCTTTTTATTCTTTACTTGGCCAAACTCCTCAAATACTTTATCCCCCTTATACAAACCCACTACATGGGAACTCTTCAAAGTCATTCACTAATCCAATACCATTTCTAAAATGATGTGTCCTGCTTTCTTTTTTGTTTTCTTTTATACTCGAGTGGCCCTTCTCATCTTTAAAAAGCAGAAATAGTTTTGTTACAGTTTTCTGAATATACTCTTTTCATACTATTCTATCATATTTCTATTCTGGTTCTCAAAAATGCTTATTGTAGGGATATATTGGAATATCTTCACTTTCAAAGCTAAATTCCATATTTAAAAATTGTATGCTACACTTTCGTGGCTATATTCTGTATATATGTGAATATCTAAAGTTTGGAAAATTTCTGACAGTACTTTTGTGTTTGCTTGCATTTAGAAAGATGTATATTAAATTCCAGACACATCACTAAAACTTAGTAATGCTGTTTGCTCTTGATTATTTCTGACATGCAAAAAATGCTGTGTGGACATTTTTAATGCATCAATAATTTTCATTGATGGCTTTATACTTCTTTAAGTTAATGAAATTATTTTGTCTTCTAATATTTTAAATGATGTAATATAAAAATCTTTTAGATATGGGAAGCATAGCAGCAAAGTTATATTAATGTAATTTTACATTAATGCTGACATTTATTATAAAATGGCAGATATTAATTTCCATTTATTTTCTATATTAGTATTAATTGCATAAGCATCAGTGTATTCTATACCTTCAGACATGTTGAACTATTAACAGCAATATTCTGAGTGCCTTTTATTGGCTAAATGGAACAGATGCTGATTTACTTAATAGCAGTGAGACCTTCAGGCCACTTTTGCCCATTTCTGATTAATACTTCATACAAGACCGAATCAAACTCTCTAAAGTCAAGATAAATTGCATCTAATGCTTCTTCTTTGATTTACTAACCCATTATTCTGTCAATAGAAAGATATCTGTGAGCACTCTGACAGAATTTGTTTTTTATTAAAGCCCCTATAGGTATTTCACAGTACATCATTCTTGTCTAAGTGTTTAAAAATGAGATTTCAGATTTTCCCTAAGTATATGTAAAGCACAATTTTTAAAAAAGAATTTTTATTATACTGAACAGACTCAAAGAAATCAACAACTAAAATTACATTAGCTATTAGAAATTAAACACTTAATTTAAAATCTCATATTGTTCCTAGTCTATACCTGTTCTTTTGCCCTCTTAATTTCTAGATTACTTATCTGGTATTCAGATATCACTTTACTTTTATAAATATATAAAGAAATTGCTTAGTTTTCATTTTATATAAACACAGTAATACTTTCTCCCACTTGAAGTCATATCTTTACTTTTCTTTCCAATAGTTCTAAGGGTGTAAATGCCTATCATAGTTTATACCTTCTTTTATGTAATTTTTTTCAAGTTTTATATTATTTACTTAGGCATTCCA
>JAJIBD010007013.1:0-59074 GCA_021461705.1 Cryptotis parvus | reverse complement strand
TTTTATTTTTTTTAAATTTTTTTTTATTATACCACCGTGAAACATACAATTACAAAGGTGTTCATAATTGGTTCTTGGTAATACAGTATTCCAGCACTCCCATCCCTCCACCAGTGCCCCATTTCCACCAATGTACCCCTCCCCTCCCATCCCCCCACCCGCCTTAATAGCAGGTACCCCAGTTTCCTCTCTTTCTCTCTCTATCTCTCTCTCTGTCTCTGCATCTCTCTCCCCTCTTATTCTACACATTGTGGCTAGCCCTGCAGATAGTTAGAGTTAATCACTTAAGTCTCTTTGTGTATATTCAGTGGTGAGTTTTAATCTGCCATTACAATTTCCCATATTTATTAAAACACTGGTATCTATATCCTATTAATGAATGCAGTCATTCTATATCTGTCCTTTTCCTTCTGACTAATTTCACTCAGCATGATAGACTCCATGTCCATCCATTTGCAGGTAAATTTCATAATTTCATCCTTTCTGACAGCCGCATAGTATTCCATAGTGTAGATGAACCACAGTTTCTTTTAGCCAGTCCTCTGTTCTCGGGCATTTAGGTTGTTTCCAGATTCTAGCTATAGTGAATAGCGCAGAGATGAATAAAGAAGTACAGATAGTGTTTCTGCTATGTGTTTTTCGGTCTCTAGGGTATATTCCCAGGAGTGCTATTGCTGGATCAAATGGGAGCTCAATATCTAGCTTTCGGAGGAATGTCCATATTGTTTTCCAAAAGGGCTGGACCAGTCGGCACTCCCACCAGCAGTGGATGAGAGTCCCTTTTTTCCCCCACATCCACGCCAGCACCGGTTGTTCTTGCTGTTTTTGGATGTGTGCCAGTCTCTGTGGGGTGAGATGGTACCTCATTGTTGTTTTGATTTGCATCTCCCTGATGATCAAAGATGAAGAGCACTTTTTCATATGCCTTTTGGCCATTCAATTTCTTCTTTTTGGAAGCTTCTGTTCATTTCTTCTCCCCATTTTTTGATGGGGTTGGCTGTTTCTTCTTGTGGAGTGCTACCAGTGCCTGATATATCCTGGATATTAACCCCTTGTCAGATGGGTATTGGGTGAATATCCTTTCCCACTCTGTGGATTGTCTTTGTATCTTGGTCACCGTTTCTTTTGAGGATGCACCAAGTTCTTGAATATAAACTATTTTAATATATATATATACAAACAAAAACTTGCATATAGCCATTAACCTTATATAATTTACTCTTCCTTATGCTGCACATAGAATTATTTTAGCTAAACATTGGTAAAATGTATTTGTTTTATGACTTTTTAATATTTTATGTTTAGAGATCTAATCTTCCAATTATTTTAACATGAGAGTTTATTATAAGCATCTTGACATATTTATCATGAAGTTGAGTTCTATACCAGTATTCCAACTTTGTTCTATTGCCTTTTCCTCAGTCAATATACTCTTGTTTTATGGTGGAGTTTGGTGCAAATGCAAGTAACTGCTCAGGAACACATACCATTCTCTAAATACTCAACCAGAGTGGGCTGGTGGTTCAGTGCTTGGTCCCAAGGGCGAAGCTTCTTGAATGCCAGGAACCACCAGAGATACTAAAGTGGTGCTAGGGGTCCACCAGGGTCACTTAGTGATGCTTGTATGGGAGGAGGCACAGTGGTACACCCAGGAAACTCTCAGGAGACCATGTGGTAACAAACATTGAACATGAACCAAGAATAGGCCTATCCCAATGACTGTACTATCTCCCACACCCCAGTATATTACATATTTGTAATTATGAACATAAGATTCCATATTTTCCTATCAAACTTCAGATTTGTATTCCAAATTGGTAAACTGACTTGTAAATTGAGCGTACTCTCAAATCATATTAGCATTAACTCAATCATTTTTTTTTATTTTAGTTAAAAACAAAACCTGGACATTATAATATATATATTTCCCCCAACATTATTTTTAGTACTGTTCATTTTTAAATTTTCAAGTTGCTGGGAATAACTGGTATTTATGTTTATGCTTTGCTAAATCTGGTAACAAAACAAATTAATCAAGTTTGCCAAGATATCCTCTGTTGTCAGGAAGGAGATATATAATATACACATGATTTAGTATATAATTAATCAAAAATAATGATTAATCATCTGGATTTAATCAAAAGCTGTTATGATGTTTATTAAAATAGAAAATAAAATATATATTCACTTGAATAATCGGGCATTTCTTGATGGAAAATAGATAAAAGAAAATTGTTAAATAATATTATTGACAAAAAATAAGCTAATGTTCCTGTCTTCATAACAAATGAGATATGCTTCTCTTTTAAACAAAAATATATTAGCTGAGAAGTAGAGTAGCTCCAGTGTAGATCATTAATTTTCCAAATTTTAAATTGTTCAAACTAACCTAACAATAATTCCATTGATCTTAATTTTATTTTATGTTTCAAATTTATGGTTAGAAAGTAGAAAAAAGGGTTGCTACAGTATATTAGCACATCAATTTAGTTTCTTTTGTTTGCTTTCATATATTTCTGATTTTATGGTTCAGAAAACAGATGTTAATTATAGATTGAACTAGTACTCCTTCAAGGTCTCTGGGAACCTCCAAACTCTGTTTTTAAGAAGAAAGGCTTGATATATCTTTCACTCCAATTCAAAAATCTATTCATTATTTAATACCTAATCATAGCTATTAAATTAGATTCTACCATTCAAAAGGCAAATGCTAAGCAGTTTATATACAAAATGTCCTTTTGGGAATGTGTCATCCCCAAAAAGGGAACAGTTGAATTGGACAAAATTTAAAAAAGACTTCAATAACAGCATATAATTTGGGGCATCTAGTCTGGGCAGCATAGACTGTAGATTTGCAAGTTTTAGAAAGGCAATAAAATAGCATAATAGTTTATTCCTATTGAGGAATTTTCCAAGGGGAAATGATGGTATTTATAAAAAGGAGGATTGAGCATGTGCTGTTGAAGAAAAACATGCAAAGTCATGCTGTTCCAATGCAGAAAATGAGATATATACTTAGGAATGTGGCTATTATTTGAAAGATATATGTAAAGTGTTTCCTTTGTTTAGCCAAAATCAACATAAGTAGTCTGGCTGCCCCCAAGAAAGAATTGTCACATCATCCAAACCAAAGGACTAGACATGACTAAGGACATTGGCACTATTTTGGGGATGCAGTACTGCACAGCTAAGGCGTAACTGTGGTCACTACTGCAAACACATTACCTCAATTGCAGTTGAAAACTAAAACACAAAAACCTAATTTTTTTTTCATTCTAGTATATATATATATATATATATATATATATATATATATATATATATATATATGGTTTCTTAACTCCAGAGAGCCTGCTTCAGTTTTGACAAGAAGAAAAGGCACAAAATTTTGATTATTTGATTAGATTCACAATTGCCTTTTCTGCAAGTAGTGAATGAACCTATGGTTGAAAGAAAGAGCTGAGAACTACTTGAGACGGCAGGTAGTTATGTAATATATGTACTGCATACCGTATTGTAATGCAATAGCAATTTGAATACAAAATTAGACAATCATAGTGGCATTTATTCATACCCGAGCATGTCTTTGGCAAGGTTCCTAATCCCAAAGATGCCTTGCACTATGGAACACATTTATATCAGTGTTCATTTTCCTATAAAATGGCAAATATAAAATCATTCACATAACGGAGAAATTCTGTTCTGGGAATGACTGCTCAGTGTTTCAGGAGGATCATGCCTGTCCTGAAGGCCGCATAGATTTTCATTTGGTTTCTGAGTGATTCCTCATTTAACTTTACTAGGAAATAAGAATAGAAAAATGCTTTATTTCTGCCCTGGTCTTCTTTGAATGCCTATCTTCAGCTCCCAGAGACATGCTTCTTAAATTTTATTGCAGACATAAAAATCACCAAGAAAACTAAAGATTTCTGAATCTGACTCCCTGGAATTCTAACAGTAGGTCTAGTACAAGCTCACCTACAAACTGGCATTTCTAACAAGCTTCCATGCTATGATTATGATGTTAGAGATTTTTGTTTACCCCTTGCTAATTTGTTGTGAAGATTGTTCTTTGGGTTGAACTGGGCTACCTTATGATAAGTGATAAATCAATAGATCAATTGATCAATAGTGTTAAAGGTGATAAAATAGTATTCTAATGCAGATCGATGTATCTCAACCAGATAGAATTTTTTTTTTTTTTTTTTTTTTGCTTTTTTGGGTCACACTGGCGATGCTCAAGTGTTACTCCTGGCTCTGCACTCAGGAATCACCCCTTGCGGTGCTCGAGGGACCATATGGGATGCCGGGATCAAACCCCAGTCGGCCGCATGCAAGGCAAACACCCTACCCGCTGGACTATCACTACAGCCCCAGAAATATTTTATTTATGCTTCATAAATTATAGTCATGATTTCTGGCTCAGTTAATAATGAAAATACAGATGATCTATTTCGTGTCTTCTTACCCAGCTCATCCTGATCCTGCCAGTGGAGCAAGATCTCTTAATAGCTGTTACATAATAAGAAATACTGCTATTAGTAATTGAGGATAAAGGACATTCTAGGCATGATTCATTCTCAGTTCTCTAAAGCACATTTCACAAGAACATGTATGCATGTTCATGTGCTGGGGATTAAGTGTTAGGGAGAATGATAAAGTCTTAGTTCACATTGATATAATTTTGTATAAGGTTACAGGTGAAGGAATAGTGAATTAATCACTACAAATAATATCTTGTCTCTATTTGAAAAAAATTAGCTGTTTAAATGTCAAACTTCTAAATTATATTGACCAATACATAGTTGTATAAATCTTACATTTCTTTTCTAGGAAGAAAAATATGTTCTACTTTGTCACGGAACATTTACGTGCAAGCTGATGTCTGCTCACATTTTTTGCTAAAGCACAGTTAGTTATTTGCCAGTAATAATTTTAAAGTTCTCACTATTTTTTATTTTCTATTATTTTCTTCCATAAAATGTTATATGTCTGCTATAAAAAGAATTATATTATTATCTATTCATGACATCAGAATATCAGGGCTAGTATTTTTTGCTGAGTGTTTTTGCATAAGCATACACTGACACATGCAAGTTTTCACACCACTCGTTTACCTAAAACCAGTGAGTTCAGTATTAACAGTAGGTGGCACTAGCCATTGATTTCTTTCATCTGAACTGCAGTTTGTTATTATCCAGTCTCCTAAAGCACATTTTGACAAGTAGGAAAATAAATTCAAACTAAGACACATGTGAAAGAAATTACCTGTTGTTTAATAAATATCTTAAGAAATCAGCTTTTTCTTCCAAAAAGCATAAGTATTAATACTTAATCTATTCTATATTTCAAAGAAATAAAGAAATATATTCCTTTTATATTTTAAAAGAAATAAACTAAATTACATGGACATGATGAAAGGAAAATTACTTAGATCTAAAGTAATAAATGTATTATGCAGCACTCTATGTCTGTTAGTAAAACCTGTTGCTATGTAGAAAATTGTCATAATTTAACTTAAACTATTACAAATCAGATTAGACTTTAAGGAAACAGTGTCTAACATTGCAGACACTTAAAAAAGCAATTTGTTGCAATCTAGATTATAATACTTTGTCTAGTTTAGAAATATTTGGCAACATGCAGACCTTTCTCAAGTTGTAGTAGAAAATTGCACATTACCGTTTTTATTTCTTCCTCTCATCCCACATTGTTTTTTTATATTTGTATATGCTGCAAAATGATCATTACCATCTAATTAATTACCATCAATCACCACACATAGTTAGTCTTTTTATCCAGCGAGCAGCTTTTAAATATACAATATAGTATTACTACCTGTGTTCATCTTAGTAAGCATTATATCCCCAGGATAATTTATGACTTGAAACTTCACATCACGTACAACAATTTCAACCCTTTCACCCTGCTTCTGGTAACCACTGTGTTTCTTCCATCTGTGATCTCATTTTCATTTGTTTGGTCAGTTTTTTTGGGGGTTTTGATCCAAAGTAAGTGAGATCATACCTATTATGTATACATTCCCCTCGTTCTTTTCAGTAAAAATATGCCAATAGCTATGTCCTAGAGAAACAGATTAAAAATGAAAAAGTGCAGTTAGCTGGGGAGTGAGGGGGTTCAAAATTCACCAGCAACGAACCTGAATGTTGGTCTCAGATGAATGAACAGTTTCTTCTATTGTGTTTTGTTTTGTTTTTTGTATTCTGCACTTGTGTCTCCTGCCCTGGCTACTTTTTGATTACTTTTTCTCTCCAGCTGTGATCTCTGAGAGTAGTACCCACAAATCCACATCTTTATGCCTTACGACTGGAAAATTCCTGACAGAGTATTGCAATTAGAGTCTGAACTTCGGGCTTCGCGTGATCTGAGAGCTTTTCTATCTTGGTTGAGGACTACCAAGTTCTCCGTATTATTTGAAGCCGCTTCTTATTCTCCCCCGTTCCTTTACTTGTGGGGACCCCACCGCTGCCATGTCCCTGGCTCTGTTTTCTCTTCCTTGACTATCATCTACCAGTAGGGAGGGGCAGCATACATGTGTGTGAAAGGTGATATTAATATATAGCTCAGAGACTGCTTCAGGATGAATTTTCTAGATTATTTCTATTCAGGATTTTAAATGACAGCATAGATGCCTTTTTGTCCATTGCCAATATCAGTGAAGCAATCACCTTCTCTGATTGCTTCCACACAAATTTATTAGACTAGTTTCTCTTCTGTACGGTCATATGATTCACTTACTTAAAACCAAAAACAAAACAAGATGCTTGGCTTTTTATCATTTGCCAAGTCAGTGCCTACTGGGATCTGTGGAATTCTCGTATCGTTGATCTGCTCATTAGCTTTCCAAGGTTATTGCCACCTACTGATTTATATCTCTATTAAATAATCAAAGCAAGCCGGGATCAAGTTCCAGGATATGAAGGTCCATATTCTCTCCTGCCTCATGCATTTGCTCTACCATCTCCCTGCCTTTCCCTGTCTAGCATAACCTGCTGAAATGGAAACAACTTGAGAATCCTTTTCATTAGAAGCTGTATCCTCTCTTTTTAGGGTGGAGCCCAAGTTCAGGAAAACTCCTGGGTCTGTGCTCTAGGATCCCAAAGCCCTATGAGCTTTCTTTGCTTCCCTTATTAACGATGCTATTAAACATTGTTATGTATCACATGTATTAATATAACTCTTGACTAGAACTCTAGTGAACTGTAAAGAGGTCAACTTTTGTCATCCCAAACCCCCTATTTTGCATACAGTCTAGTTTAATAGTGAAATATGTGCTCCTTCTAAACTTTTATTTGCTCTGCCATGACTAGACTAATGAAAATACTTGTGCAAAAAAAAAAAAATTACATGGATTTTTTTTTAATTGGGGCTAGAGAGATAGTACAGCCAGTAGAGTACTTGCCTTCCATTCAGTCAGTCCCCAGCGTTACATAAAAATGAACTCGACCAGCAGAAATAATCACAGAGCCTAGAGGAAGCCAAAATATGCTCGGTGTGGTTTCCCCAGAAAAAACATTTTATTTTATTTTTTTATTTTCTTTTAGTATTTTATTATACCACCATGAGATATACAATTACAAAGATATACAATTACAGAGTTCATATTTGGGTTTTGGTCATACAGTGTTCCAGCACCCATCCCTCCACCAGTGCCCATCTCCCACCACCAATGTCCCCAGGTTCCCTCCCTCCCTCCCCAGCCTGCCTCCATGGCAGGTTCTTTATTTCTTTCCCTTTCTCTCTCTTTCCCTAGAGAAAACATTTTAAATGACTGTCATAGTTATTTTGTTTTTTATTCTTTCAAAATACTGTTCAATTGCTTCATTAGAATTAGAAATTCTTATTCAGAACATGTACTATTTTTATTTTGTAGTTAGGAATTGAGGCATGGCCTTTGTTTCTTTAGAAATGAAATGTTGAATAAAGAAGTTGGTGATTTTTGTAGACGTTTACTCAGTTCTCTTAATTCTCAGTTCAGTTTTACCTCTTGAACATTTTATTTTCTCTCCTCTCATAAAATCTTCTATACTTCAAAAGGAAAATAACTTTTCTGACAGGAACCTTGAGCATTTTCCAGTGTAGACTTACTCACTTTTAGCCAAAGGTACAGCTGACCTTGTTTGGATTCCAGGTACCTCATGTGTTTCCACAACCCCTGCCAGAAATGATCCCTGAGCACAGAGCCTGGAGCAAAACCTTGACAACCTTGAGCACTGCTATGTATGACCCCAAAGCAAAACAAAACAAAACAAAGCAAAGAAAAAAAAAAACACAGTCTCACTATAACTTAGTAGTTGTTTAAAGTAATTTTCATAATTAAAGTTAGTTAACTCATTAACTTTGTAAAGAGACTGAAACTACAGAGCCTTATTTGGTTTATGGACTAAAATTAATATTTAGAATTTTATCAAGTTTCTACATATAAAATTTGCTACAGACTCAAACAGGTAACTACACTATGTAGTTTTTCCAATTAATTTAAAGTTTCAGATTTGCTAACTTCCAGACATTTTTGGAAATAGATGGTACCAGCTTCACATTATTATAAATGCTTGAACCATTTTTCTGAAAATCAATATTAAGAGAGCTGTCTGATTGACTTAGATCTTAAGTCACCTTCAGTTACCCCCTAAACAGCCCCCCCTCCATCTTAGTTTCCTCATATTTGAGTTTAGTATAATAATCGTGTCTGCCCCTTCAGGTTATGATGAGAATAAATAAAGGGTCCTCAATGATCTTAGTGCCTTAACCTATAGTCAGGAGTAAATATCACTACATCTCTTTCAATTTAAGATTGAGAAAATCTGTTTTCTCTGTGAGGAATGCTGCAATGGAAATAATCTTCACTTTTCCTCCTGATCTTATCAGCACCTTGTATTAGTCACATGACAGAATTCATCACTGGAATTAGAGCTATCAACTGTGTGAGCACAGAGACAGGATCTACCCCATTCATGAATGCGTCCAAGAGCACGGAAATTCCCCATATATAAGACTTTGTGAATTACCAGCAAGTGAAATTTGAATGTGGGGAAATGCATAGCACATGTTTTTCTTTTCATTTCTTTTTTTTTTTCCTTGCATGCCAGCTTTACAGTTTAGAATCAATTCTCTTTAATGCTGAAATTCTAGCGTAAGGGTGAAAACTAATTTTCCACATCAAATTGATTTAAGTCCTGTATAATTTTTGCTATTTTTAAAAGACAGAAAATCAGTTTGAATAGACAGATTAACAGCTAATCACTAGGTAATTGCTACCTTGTTTAAAGGGAGCATGCTAACTACATACTTGTGACTTCAAGTACAGTTCTATCTTACAAATGGGCTTTTATATCTTTGCACTAGTGATAGCAAACAGTGGTGTCTTTTCAGCTGGTAAACAGAATTGCTGTTCTGTTTTGGTTAAGCATAAAATATCAAGTGCCCCTTATATTGTGGAACAATACTTTGTTTTTATTTTGAGCACCAGAGTGACTTGAACTAATTATGCATCTACTAATTAACAAAAAAAACCCACATAGTAGCATTAAACAGATAAGAATATGAACAGAAATCTCCATTTTAGCTTCAATTACTCTTCTGGGTTTAAATTCCATGTTCTGATGGACTTCCTGGTAATATTAGTATGTGTGCAGATTTTTTTCAGACTCGCTATTTTCAGCATTTTCTTCCAAGCCTTTTTGCTCATGAGTTGTAATTTGAGTTTGGTTACTGCAGCTATTCTTCAGTAAAGCTGAGTGTCTGTTTTATTTCTCTCTTACTCCCTTTTTTAAATCAAACCATGGAACTGAGGTCAAGGCACCCCCTAAATAAAGATTTTTTTTAACTTTTGGGCCTCAGTTGGCAGTGCTCAGGACTTACTCCTAGCTGTGTGCCTAGAGATCACCCCTGGCTGGGCTCAGGAGTCATATCTGGGGTCATATAGGGTCACATGGAGAATTGAACCTTTATTGTCACATGCAAGGCAAGGGTATTATGTCTCAACCCTTTAAATAGAATTATATATCCACCTGTTTTCCATTGCCACTGTCTGAGTTTCCATCTTCCTTCTTCAAAGTTTATTACTTAGATCTTCCTAAAGTTCTTTGCTCTGCTCTCCCCAAACTGGAAAACAGGCAAAAAAGTACTTAAAATGTTAGACTAAATTTCCTTCTCCTTAACAAATTCAAATTCACATCATCATATAATACCCTTCCCTCTCCTGCCTCTGCTTCTCTTCCACTTGCTTTATCTATTTATAACGGTTTTAGAGTCACACCCGGAGGAGCTTAGGACTTACTCCTGGCTCGGTGCTCAGGGGTTACTCATCACGGTGTCGGGGGACCATGTGTGTTAGTGCAGATAGAACCCAAAGAGAGGGGCCAGCTACATTCAAGGCAAGTGCCTTACCAAGTTTCACATCTCAGATTCCCTCCCATTCCCTATATAAATCCCAGTTATCTCAGATGAAACAAAACTCTTTACCCCTGAATCTTCGCACATGTGTTCCTCAGTCATACTTTTCCATTCTTTGTTGCTTTGCTTACTAATCCTTCCTCCCCAACTTGAGTAGTGGTACAGAACCTTGCTACTACTGACTTTGTCTTTCCTCAAGTGTTCCTGAAGTCCACAGGTCTTCTTAGTCATTCTGGGAATCCTTCTCTTTTCACTACACAATGTTTCCCTGAAAGACTAACCATATAATCTAGAGACCCTGACTATTAAAACTCATTCTTTTTCTGTGCAATATTTGTCAAAGTGACTAGAGCATTATTTGTACTCAGTAAGTGCTTGTTGAATAAATGATTTCCTCAAAGAGAGCCCAGGAAACCTCGTACTGTTGAAGACTTATAAACCGAAGGTGGAAGAAAATCAATTTTTAATATCTAGGTTGTCTGCTTTTCATATGAATCTGTATACACCTATTTTCTGAGCAAGTTCAAGATATAATTTTCAAAGATCCCCTATAATGAAACATGTAAAGAAGCTAGATTTTAAATTACTACTGAAAAAGAGGACATACAAGGGCGGGAACAATATACAGTGGGTAAGTGCTATACATGCATGTGGCCGACTGGGGTCAGACCCCAGTACTTCCTACAATGACCCACACTGCCACGCGTGGTCACTGAGTGCAGAGCCAGGAGCTAACCCTGACCACGCTTGGGCATGACTCTAAAACAAAACAAGGGGCCGGAGTGATAGCCTAGCGGGTAGGGCGTTTGCCTCGCGTGGCCGGCCTTGCCGGCCTGGGTTCGATTCCCGGCATCCCATATGGTCCCCGAGCACCGCCAGGAGTAATTCCTGAGTGCAGAGCCAGGACTAACCCTGAGCATTGCCGGTGTGACCCAAAAAGCAAAAAATAAAAATAAATAAATAAAACAAAACAAAACCTGAACATTTTTGTACCATTTTACAACTTTGAAAATATGATTTCCTGTACCTTCTGTCTTAGCTTTAAAGAAATAGCTACTTGTGTGCTGTGTTTCTATCTCTTAAGTAAACAAAACTCCAGGGACTTATATATTTATAGTAATGAAACAAATTGTGTTTTTTTTAATTTCCAAGGTTTTATTTTTTTAGGTGGGTGGGATTGAGGTAGGTGATACTGATAGTCACTAGGTAAACGGGAGTTAATAGTAGCGTGCTGTGATTGGTAAAAAAAAATCTATTTAGTCATCTTCTTCTTCAATCAGTTAGTAGTAATAAGGATAACATCAATAGATTCTGAACTGTGTGTGTCCGGTGAACTCTTGCCAAATCAGAGAGAACCATAAAGGCCAACTTTCATCATCACCTGTTATCCTGGAGACCTATTTTGGCTGATTTTTTAGGCAAATTCTTGTTTTTTTTTTTTTTTTTTTTTGCTTTTTGGGGCACACCCAGCAATGCTCAGGGTTACTCCTGGCTTTCACTCAGGAATTATTCCTGGCGGTGCTCCGGGGACCATATGGGATGCTGAAGATCCAACTTGGGTTGCTGGTGTGCAAGGCAAATGCCCTTCCTGCTGTGCTATCACTGTGGCCCCTAGGCAAATTCTTAATTAGCCATTTCTTTCTGCAAAGTATGCATTACTACCCATGACCCACCTCCTTTCTCTCTGTCTCTGTCTCACACACACACACACACACACACACACACACACCCCACACACACACGTATTCCCATTCTCAGTTACATCAGACACATTATATCTGATGTATTGTGTCAGTGAAAGAAATAGATTTTTTCACAGTATTTGGTAAATTTGTATTGTGAGTGGAGGAACCATAGTACAAAGGTTTAGGTGCTTGCCTTTTATGCAGTTGGTCCTTGCTTGATACTGCACCACATATGATATCCTGAACACTGCCAAAAATGATCCCTGGACTAAGTCCTGAACACTGCCAGGTATGGCCCCCAAACAAAACATATTTCAAGTATATATGTATTTGTAGGTAGCCACACAATCATGAATGCTAGCCATGTAAGTGCTAAGTGCTAGACAACTGAAACAAAAGAGAAAACTCAATGTATTCATGCTTGCTTTTGTTTCATCAGGAGGCAACAATCCAAATATAATAAAAAAAAATAAAGCTAGGAAAACATGTAGCTATTATATGACAAAAGGGACAGAAAACGTTAGGGGTAGCCAGGAAATCCTTGAGGAAGCGAGATTAGAATAAAGCCTGAACTACAAAGACAGGAGCAATGTAGACATTTGGAAGTGAGGGGGGGTATATTTTTGGCACACACACACACACACACACACACACACACACACACACACAACACACCACTCAAGAGCTGAGATAGGAGTGTCCCTGGAGCAATCGTGAAACATCATGGTGAACCAGACAGCACTCAGGAGTGGAGATGTTAGGTGCTGAGGTCACGGCCAGATAGATGGCCCTTGTTATTGAAGCTATTTTAATCACTATAAATGGAAAGAAGACACTGCATTTTCACAAAGTAATTTCACGTGCCTTTAAAAAAAAAGAAAGCATGGATCCGTATTTCTCAGCACACAAATTAAATGACTTCTCTGCTCTTTATTTTGAGCATTTTCAGTTGCCTGCCTGGTAAACATTTCACCCTATCGGCCCACCTTTGCCATCTAGTGGTTAATAGTTGCAATTACCAGATATTTTGACAGCGTGGAGCGGGAACGGGGAGCAGTGCTGAGGTGGCCACATTAGGATAGCAATAGGTACGAATGCTTTGTAAAACCACCTCAGGCAAATTTCCAGGCAGACTCAACAACCTATATAAATATAAAAATTGTATTTAAAAATATATAAATATAAACAACCAACAAAATATAACAAATTTCACCTATTTTCTTCTCCGAAGTATTTTTTGATAATTTCTTTAGCCATTTGGTTGCAGCAAGCAATTTAAGCCAATTGTTGTGTGCCTGCTAAGGGGGCAAGCCTGGGGTGGTTGGAAACGTGCTGACAATGGTAGAGGGAAGGCCAGTCAGGTGAACATAAAAGGCCCATAACAACCATACTATAAACACCTTTTTAAATAGAGTTTAAATAGACCGTTTAAATTGAGTGTTTAAATGGGGTTTAAATCAAGTGAAAAAAAAATTATAAAGAATAAACAAATAACAAGAAAGGCAAATCAATGAAACTGATGAATGTGGGCCCTCACGGGTGAGACAGGGAGTAGAGAGAAGGTCATTTTCTCCAGATCTACCTCTATGGCCCCAGTACCCGCTGGGAAAGTTAGGCCTCACCCAGGCTTTGCAGGTTTTAGTCTTTACCTCTCTGAAGAAGAATATCAGGAGTAGAGGAGCAGTGAGGTGAAATGGAGGTTTTTTGGAAGGAGAAAGACAAGAGAAAATGAGAGAGAGAGAGAGAGAGAGAGAGAGAGAGAGAGAGAGAGAGAGAGAGAGAGAGAGTACATATCTCCCTAGGGGATATATGTAGTCACTGTGCTAATGTGCCATGTGTGCTCAGCCACGCGGGCTCAAACAGCACAAGGACTCTGGCAGCAGCATATGTGTGCCCCTTCCTTTGTTCAAGGTGGCTTTTATAGGTTTTTCCCAAACTGCCCCAAGTGGAACTTTGACCCAGATAAGAGTCTGTTGCTAGGCTGTTATCCAGTGGGTAGTGTTAGATGGTCTTCTTTGTGATTCCTTTCCTGTCCTTTGTTCTCTGGGGGAGGTGGGGACCATATTTCCCTAGGTCTTTGGCTCCAGGTGAAACCTTATCAGGTCTCTTGATCACTTGATCACTTAATCACTTGAATCCCCCTTGAATCCCGTTATTCATCTTCATCGATTTGCTCAAGCGGGCGCCAGTAACAAATCCATTGGACCCTATCACGTGCCAATGTAGCTCAATGGCATCTGGTTGATTCAGGAATAAGAAGAGCCTCAAACCCTTCCTTCAGGGTCTTGACAAGGAAGTCTGACCATCTTGTAGCCCGGCCACGAAATCCTTTTGACATCCCATGGGATCCAGTCAGTATCGGCTCTAGTCCAGTGGTTGTCTCCAAATCGCATTACATGTCCAGCCAATCTGATTTTCGATGCCTTGGCAAACGAGACAGCGTCCCTGATTCTGGAATAGCGACAGAGGTCAGAACTCCAGATTCCTTCTCTCACTTGAGTGAGGCGTGATATTCCAAGCATAGCTCTTTCGATTCCTCTCTGGGAGACCTAAATAGCATTCTCATACTGCTTTTGTAGGGCCCAGGTCTCTGAGGCATATGTTAATGCAGGGAGAATGGTGGAGTTAAAGAGATGTGCCCGGAGCTGGAGGTTCTT
This sequence comes from Cryptotis parvus, assembly GCA_021461705.1. Taxonomy (NCBI): domain Eukaryota; kingdom Metazoa; phylum Chordata; class Mammalia; order Eulipotyphla; family Soricidae; genus Cryptotis; species Cryptotis parvus. The sequence continues at coordinate 44,316 of JAJIBD010007013.1, read as the reverse complement.
TGTCCTTTTAGCTATTTCTTCGATGCTTCTGAAGGCATTCCATACTGCTGCTCTCTTCCTCCTGTGCAGCTCAGGTTTTAGGTCGTTCATCATGTTGACTTCTCAACCTAGGTACACATAACTGCTGCATTCAGAGATGTTTTTTTCCATTGAGAGTGAATGGGGACTCAGGAACTAGTTCATTTTTCATTAACATTGTTTTCTTTAGATTTAGCTGTAGACCTATCTTTCCACATTTCTCGGTCAAAGTCAGCCAGCATTTGTGCTGCTTGGCTAATGTTTGGTGTTATTTGAACCATGTCATCAGTGAAGCGGAGGTGGTGTAGTTGCCGACCATCTATCTTCACTCCCATTCCTTCCCATTCTAATTATCACATGATGTTCTCGAGGGTGGTGCTGAAGAGTTTTGGTGAAATGGTATCACCCCTGCCGAACCCCTCTTTTGACATCAATGATCACTTCTTTGTAGAATGGTGAGATCCTGGTGGTGAATCCGTAATACAGCTCACCAAGTATCTTGATGTATTGGGTTTGAACACCCTGTTTGGCTAGGGCTTCGATGACTGCTTCAGTCTCCACAGAATCAAAGGCTTTGTCAGGTCTCAGTTCCTGATTTTGCAAAAGGGCTTGGAGCTGCTGGATTTTATTAATCCTAAGAATTCCATAGCCGGGTCTGTCTTTCTGCCTACACCAAAACCACTGCGGGCGATGGCAAGCGCCTCCCGCCCCACCCCATGTGTAGCTGGCTTCTCTTTTGGTTTTGTCAACACTGAATTAGAAAAGTCCAAAAACCTCTAGTAAACATATTTTTTGAAATTAATTTCAAATTCATTGGTGAAACAGAAGTAAATTGTGCTTGAGAAGCATTACAAGCAAATTAGAAAGGTGTAAGTGAAAGAGAATCATGCATTTACTTAAAGAGATATTGAACAGAAGTTTCAAATATAGATGACACAAAAATAATTGAGTTAAAGAAATATTAAATTATCTACTGCTCTTTTGTTATCAAAATAGACCAGTCATTTTATATAGAATTCAATTAATGTAGTAAGTAGAACTTTGAACATTTGTTCAAATTTTCTATTTTTAAGATTATTCGGCAGCTTTTTTGATTGATATTACAGAAAACACAGTTAATAGTATTGTACAAAATAGTTGCTGTTAAAAATTAAAGTCTATATTAAAAAGGAAATGGACTGAAACTTCAACTTTAGACTTTCTAGCCATATTTCAAGTACTCAGTTGCTACACACGACTAATAACTGTCATATTGAATAGTGAAAATATAGCATCTTCGTTCCACAGATGCTTCTAATTCAGTGCTATTCTATCATGTACTTAGGAAAAGTGATTTCCTTAACAGCCATGTTTTGAACACCTACTATAAACTCGTCTGGCAGTACATGGCGGGAGTTAAAAGACAGCTCCACCTCATCTCAAAATATGGGGTAGATGGGATAGATGATCTTCACTGTTACTTCCAGTTTAAGATGCACCACATGTTTACCCTTTTCATTGGGCTGGCCTCTTACAGACAAGTCTTGGGTTCAGTAGATATGCCCATACATAGCCCGATAGTTTCACTCTATGTTGACAGTACTTATATATTTAAAGACTATAATACTAAGAAAGTATTTTTTAGAGATTCTAGCATTTAAGATGTGTGTAGGACCAGAGAAATAGTACAGCAAGTACTGCCCTTGCTTGCAGATGATGAAGGTATGGAAGTTCCTGCCTTGCCTGCAGATTACTTAGGTGCTATCCCAGATTAGATTGGGTCCATGAGCACCGCCAGTAGTGATCCCTGAGCACAGAGCCAGGAGTAAGCTCTGAAAAGATAAACAAATATTTTCCAAAAGAATAAGGGAGAGAATATTTTAAGTAGAGGATATAGCCTTTGCAGTCATGGAAGTCTGAATTGTTGTGGACAGTGTATAGGATGACAGTTAATTCTGTGTAACTGCTGCACAGAAAAATAAATACAAACTTTAATTAGAATGCTATGGAAGGGTGTGCTAGTAGGGTTAAATGTTTATTTTTATCCCACTGAACATTTTTATCCTGTTAATAGTATTGGAGAACCATGCAAGGTTTAAGTAGCAAATTATCGGATTAAGCTTTATTTTATGAATGACTTTGTTGATAGTGGCATGAAAGTTAGATAAAGGAGAAGATGCCTGGTGCCACTTTTATTTTATACTCAATCCTTTTAGTCAGAAAGCATCAGTTTTCCACTACTTATCCCTCCCCTACATCACTTGTCACTTGACTCCCCATTGTTTCATGGATTTGCACTAGTGGGCACCAGTAACATCTCCATGTGTCCTGTCTCAAGCAAGTGTAGCCCAAGGGCGTCTGCTCATTCCAGGAACAGGAAGAACCTCAAACCATTCCTTAAGGTCATGGGAATGAGGTCTATAATTGTTACTGGGTTTTGGCAAACCAAATACTACACGGGTAGCTTGTCAGGCTCTTCCGTGCAGATGGTATACTCTCAGTAGTCCCTACATCATTTATTCTAAAATGATTTACCATATGTGCATCTACTTTCTTTATTCAGTTTGACCATCCCACCTAAGCCACTTCAGGTGAAGAGGCTGCATTCACCTCCTTTGTGGTCTTGCCTTACCTACTGATTTTCCATCAGATTTTTCTGGTAGCATCTTTTATTTTGAAACTCCCTTTAGCGCCGGAGCGATGGTCCAGCGGGTAGGGCATTTGCCTTGCACACAGCCGGCGCATGCCAGCCTGAGTTTGATCCCGGCATCCCATATGGTCCCCGAGCACAGCCAGGAGTAATTCCTGAGTGCAGAGCCAGGAGTAACCCCTGAGTATTGCTGGGTGTGACCCAAAAACCAAAAAAAAAAAAAAACAAAAAAAACTCCCTTTAGTTTTCCTTTCCCCATCATTAAACTGGGATTTCAAAAAATATTTTTTGTTAAAGATTAAATTGTTCTTTTCATAGGTGTAGTATTAGTGGCATAACCTCAAATACATAATATATCTTTATTCTTTTCTCATATCAATATAATTATCAGCTCTACTATGTATTTCAGTATATTGGGATCATTTTACTTATAAAATCTCCAAGTGCTAGGAAAATTAGATGACAGTTTTTATTTTTGTGTTTTACTATGATACTCGCTTTATATCCAACTGGTAAATTTTTTTAAAGCCTAAACTCACTGCTTTTTCAAAAAAATATTTTTGGGTGAAATTTTGCAGATAACGAACTGGTCTTTGTTGTTGTTTGTGAAGGCAGCTCTACTTTTCATTAATTTTTTTTTTACAGAGAATGAAAGAGCTTAGCGATTCAATGTATTTGAGGTTGTTTGTTGCAGATATTTGAAAATAAAAACACTGCTGGCATTCAGATCTCTCTGTTTTCCATTGCAGCACCTTATGAAATCTGCTCAGAGGATTATCTGATGTCGATGGTGTGGAAAAGGACGCCTGCAGGTGACTTGGCATTCAATCAGTGCCCACTGAATGCCACAGGTAAACTAGATGACCCACCCAATCCCAAATGCTGATTGTGAGCCAAGAACCGCATGAAGTGTTTGCATATGAAGTCATGTTTTTGTCCTCTGCCTGTAAATAAATCCGCCTAATACTGAAACGATCTTAGTAAAATGCTGCCTAAATGGAGCCGATGAAGAGACCTAGAAAATGTTGCTGATGAAATTGTTTCTCTGTGACTGACATACATTATCTAAGTTATGCAAAGCATCAATTTTATAGGTGTGTTTTCTTTTAATCAAGAGAAATTACAAACTCATTTCTGGAGCCTGCCTCCTAGTTATGTGATGCCCTCTAGCATTCCTGTTATAAAGCTTCTCTCTGTTCTTTGTGACGCACAGGCACCACTAGCAGACGCTGCTCTCTCAGTCTTCATGGAGTGGCCTTCTGGGAACAGCCGAGCTTTGCAAGATGCATATCAAATGAGTACAGACACTTGCAGCATTCAGTAGGTGCAAAGCCAGCTTTAGTACTTGCTCTGTTTATTTTTTGCTAATGATCACTGTGTGCAAATTTAACCTTCTGCTGAACAATCAAATGAGTGAAATCTCTGAAAAAATGCCTTAGGAAAAAGAGATGTGACGGAAATTGAATTTTTATAAATCACTGTTAAATTGTTTTGATCTTAGTATTCGGGTATTTAATAGAATCCAACTATATAAATGAAAAAAATTCCTGACTAAGCAGGGAGAGACCTGAGTGAGTCTCATTATTTGTATGTGAATTCAATTATAAATCACCAGTAGAACAAACATACATTAAATATTTGTAAGACTTATTTCAAAATAATACTCGTTTAAATTTTTTAAAACATTTCAGTACTTGGGAAATGATAGAACCCTGTCAATTAGGTTTCCAATTTCTTAATGCATTTGACATTATGACATGAAAGAATGTCAGTGTTACTGCACCAAGGAAAATTTATTACTTGCAAAAAATTATGTGGGCCAAATTTTCCAAATATAGTGTATCTTTTCCCACTCATCATTGAATTATTCACCGAATGTGATGTGTGAATATTTTGAGCTCAGTTAAATTTTGCATGGTATTTTATAAGTGCAAGTCATTGTCATTATCTGAGGTTGTTGTGATTGTATCCTGACAGTGAACAAGAATTCATACCTGAATCAATAAACACTGGGACCTAGAACAAAATACAAACCTGAGCCAGCTGGACAGTTGAACATTGGCATGAATGAACTGTCCTTAAAGCCTTTAGGTTTTGTTATCCTATGTTTCCTTTTAATTGTCTTACTTGATCATAAATACAGAAAAGCCTTAAAATAAAAATGTTTTGTTTGTGTGTGAAGAAGCTTCTATAACAAACTCTATCTCTATATACATAAAATTAATATTGACTACAACAACAAATATAAAGCATCCATTTTTAAATAGCCAAACACCAACTACTTAAATGGATAATATGTTTATTTACTAGTTCAGTAGTTCATCAATTATTTGGCTTGACATGTAGAGCATTATCTTTGTTTTAGTATTTATATATACATATATGTGCATTCACATATATTTTATATATCTACATGTAAATTCTTGTGTGCATAATATATACTGCACAAAAATACATATAATTAATATATTTGTGAGATGAGTGATTGACAATATTTGGCTTCATTAAGATTTATCTTTGTCAACAATTAAATGGCAGAGATAAGATTGTGTTTTGCCAAGTAATTGATTATATTACTCATTTCATAAACACATCAGACAGCATTTAATTGTCAGTTTTTGTTTTGTTTTATTTTTATTACGAGGAGCCAGGAGTGGGAGGTGCATGGAGTTACTGTAAGGTTTTCATTTCTGCATTTGTTGTTTTCACTTTTTTTGCCCACTTGTTCTGGAATTGAACAAGGATGGTTAAGCCTGTAAGCTATGTGCTCCACTGACGAGTTGCATACCTATGACAATTATAGATTTTTAGTATACTTATTGGGGTATACATGGATACAAATGTACAAAATGATAGATATTTTTAATAATGTAATGAAGGATACATTATATAGTAGCTGTCAGTACTCTGAGCATTATTTCTCATAATTAAGGTTAATTAAAATCTTTCAGAAGAACCTAATTTTTAAAAAGTCAGTTCCTCTTAGTTTTAGCAGTAGACTTGGCTTTCTTAAACTTTATTATACCTATATTTTAGTTGTTCTTTCATGATAGTGAATGTAAATAATTGCATGATTAATCAACTTATAAGTCAATCCTTCCCATTTAGTTTTACAAATGAATGGCATATATTTTTACAGAGAAAAACTTCATTCTAAATTCAGTATTTTAAACATAATATGAGTTTTATTTTGTGAGTACAGATTATCTGTTAATGGTGAGAAACAGAAACATTGAGGTAGAAGACTGATCTCAGATGGTGAATCTGACAAAATCATTGTTAATAATTTGAAACCAGTGTATATATGATGATGACTCCGCATACAAGAATCAAATACATAATATTGTAAGACAAAATGCAACCGTAATATATTCAACTTCCACAAAATACTAGGCAATTGATTGAAGACTTTTATAGATTAATTCTAATCCTCACAAGAACCTGCAAAGTACATGTGTGTTGCAGGACTCCTCTAAGAGCCCCTTTCTCTACCCTGTGGAGATTTTTCCTGGGGATCTTGCTCAAAACATTAGCATATAAAAAGACATTGGGTGAGGTGCTGGGAGAAATTACCTGAGGGCATTTGACCCTGCCAGGAGAAGTTTACATTTGGCTTGCAGCTCCTCCCAGCTCTGCTGGGAGGTTTTGAATTTTCATCTCTAGATAGCCCAGCCCAGAATGGGCTGGGCTGGGGAGTTTGGGCGGATTTCTGGCTATAAAATAAGCTGCAAGAAGAAAAGAAGCTCTCTTTTTTTTAAATGTTTCCCCTTTTTCCCTCTCGGCTTCCCTTGGCTTTTGCTTCTCTGGCCTCTCCATTTCTCTGTTGGGCCTCAACACGTGGTGGCAGCCATCTTGGCCTGCACCTGGCTGGGGCCTAGCTGGGAACGCAGAGTCCTGAGGCTTTCCCTGCTCTTGGATTGTATATTGGAACCTGTAATAGTAAAGCCCTTTTTAAAACTGCATCGGATTCCTGAGTTTTCATCCATTCCTCGCCGGCTTCAGAGGTAGAAGGGAACTCACTTCCCGGCACTGTTGGGGACCCCAGCGGTGCTCCCCGACACATGTGTATATTGAACCCTGTACTTCCATCAGTTGATGTCAAAAGAAGCTGAAAGTATTCAAGGGAAGAATATAGTTAAATGAAGCAAAAGTGATGATGCATTTGAGGTGCAACTCTTCCATGCCTGACTTTATTGCTAGAGGTTACACAACATACTTCTGATATAAATGATCTGCCCCAGCTTCTGATTCTGGGAACCTTCTTCTGAATATGTGCTATTGGAAAACTCAGGTGTCATTTGATACAAATCTTGAATTAGCTTTTGCTAAATGAATTTGGTTCCATGTCTTACTATCACTAAGAATTACGAAAAACAGTAGATGATATTATAGATGTAAAACATTTGCAACTTGTTAAAGAGCTATGCAGATATGAAGTTTTAATGTTCATGCAGAGTAAACACATTGAGTTAAATGATTCCATAAGAATAACATTCTAGAATGCAATACAATAATAGCTTGAGCTGTGTATATAAAAAAATTACTGATGAAGATAACTCGCCATACAAACATGTAGGAAGTGAACAAATTAAATGGATTTATGGATAATATTTGTTCATGTTTATTTTGGCACTTTTAGTATACATACATATAGAAATATGTGCTTGTATACACAGCTAGGACTTGCTTAGGGTGCATAATGTATGTTGCGTGTTCAGGGAAGTTATAGGAGCAATATCGGCCATAGATGATGCTTGTCTAATGTAGCAACCTCATCAGGTGTTCTCTAATTTCCATGGGAGACAGAAATAAAATTATGTGTTCCATTTATTTCCTGTCTATAAATATATATCTTATTCAATGAATGTTTAAACCTACAATGGAGATTTTTTTTTTTTTTTTTGCTTTTTGGGTCACACCCGGCGATGCTCAGGGGTTACTCCTGGCTCTGCACTCAGAAATTACTCCTGGCAGTGCTCGGGGACCATATGGGATGCTGGGGATCAAACCCGGGCTGTCACAGGCAGGCCACGTGCAAGGCAAACGCCCTACCCTCTGGGATATCACTCCGGCCTCAATGGAGAATTATTTAAATATGTCAGATCTATGTTTTTAGCTATTCAATATATAGACAACACTATATCTCCATACAATGTGCACTTTTTGGGTCTTCCACGTGGTGCTCAGAAGGTCGTGATGCTCTCTTCCCAGTTTCTAAGACAACTGATCGGGAACCAGCAGGGAAAGCATGCACACTAACCCTATACTCTTTATCTCCTAATGAATCATTTTATAAATATATAAACATAAGTTGGTTTGAAATGACAATTAGTTGAGTGTTTTCTCTGATATCTCCTAACTATAGGACTAGTATACCATGCACGTTTGCTAATCATTTTAATGTATCAAATTACTAGCTGTAATCTTTGTATTGTTTTGAATTATTTGAGGGCAGAAACCATTATTTTTAATTTTCAGTTTTCTAGCTATAAATTTTCCATAGATATATGTAAAGAACTTGCCTCTTCCCTATTATCAGTAGGAGAATATTGGCAATTAGAGAGTTCTGAGAAGGTGATGACCCAGACTTAATGTTCATAACTTTTATCCATGGGAAGAAATATCACCTGTGCAATTTTCTTACTCACAACATAATCTAGAAAGACAGGGAGATTGATGGCATTACCATATACACAGTTATTTTGCATTGAAGTATATTTCAGTAATCTAATAATCATGCATTTGGAGACCTTATAAATATAAATGAAAGTCTATGAACTAAATGTTGCTTATAAAAGTGACAAGATAATAACATACAAATTTTAGAAAATGTATATAAAGGAATAAGGTGCCCAATAAATGATATATATTAGAAATGATATATATTCCATATGTGAACATTTTATTCCATATTCTTGGATATTTTATGATGTTTATATTAGGCAAAATATAAATAACTAACGAACCTATTGAGAAATAATCATGTAAGTTAAGAGCACCATTGACTGTTACTAAGCAGTTCGGAGAAAATGGTTGAGTAATATGGCCAAAGACGACTCATGAGAAGTAATCTGTTCTATTCCTGCCACCGTCTTTCTTTCCCTTTCCCTTTCATTATACTTCTTACTCTCCTCTTTCCCCCCTATATTTCCCTCTCTCTAAGCATTCCTTCACTCGTACCTTTACACAAGACAGGTCACTTGCATAGCTCTTCATTATTTTCACACAACTTCAAAAGTTGTTAGTTCTCATTCCCAGATCTCATTACAAAGTGTATGTTACAAAATGTAAAAATTCCAAAGAAAACTAGGAAAACATTATTTTCTTTAAAATAGAAAAAAGGGGCCCAAGTGATAGTACAAAGGGTAGGTCATTTGCCTTGCAAGGGTTCACCTGGATCTGATCCTCAGATCACATATTGTTCCCCAAGCACTCAGGAGTAATTTCTGAATGCAAAGCCAGGAGTAATCACTGAGCATCACTGGGTGTGACCCAAAAAGCTGGTAATAAAGTAATAATTAAATAAAGCGGAAAGAGTCCTTTAATATTATTCAGGACCATATGTTAATATTTTGGGATCTAAGCTCAATTTCATAATTTCAAAGTTTACAGCATGTGGTCCAATACAAGTATGGGTGTTTTTTGTGTGTTTATCAAATGCTAATAACATTCTCTGTAAGATATCTTCATTGAGTGTCCAATAGAAATATGTAAATATGAGTGCATATATATACACATTTTAAGCAGTGAACTGTTAAGTAGTTCCTGAAATTCTGAGAAATTCCTAAGTCAGAGTTCACAGCCCATTTCAAGGATGAGATAGTCAACATTTTTGACTTTACAGTTTGCAGATTCTCTTATGAACTATTCAACTCCTCTGCTGAAGCAGATTAGCAGCCGTAGACAACTGAGCATGGCTGTGTTTGTTAAAACTTGTCTCCTTTGTATTTCTTTACCTCCCATTTTTCTTTAACTTTTTAATCAGTGTCATTTTTATTTTCTTAGACATGAACTTTATTATAATCAAATCTGTTAGTCATCTTGTTTTGTTGTCACTCACATCATTTAGCATATATAATAATTTTTTGCTAAATATTAGACTCTGTAGAGCAAATGTAGGGGCTTCAGTCAATCCAGTCTCCATCATAAAGCAGACCTCTTCCCTTGTGTATTCAAATACACAAGGCATTGAAAATTCACTTGTCAGTAGTGTCAATAATCTAAGGACCTAGGCACCATTCCCACTGAAACTTGACCTGGCTGCATGAGTCTAAGGATTCAGCATTTTCACTTGGCATCTGCTTAGTTGAGCTTTCTCCAAGTCCATGTGTGACTAGCTATCAGCTCTGAGCAAATATAGGAAATTCAGCTTTGCCTATAGAGATCTCTATTCTGAGATAGAGATCTCAGAATAGAGATCTATTTCTGTCCAATCAACTGCAAATATGTCACATGTCTCGGAGAGTTTCCCACTTCTTTCTTAAAATAAGGAGATGATGGTGCTCTGTGATTTCGAACTTTACCCTAACTCTTCAGTTTCCTACACATCACAGAAAACTCAGCAAGTATCTCAAAGTAAAACCCCACGATATTTTAGGTACTTCAAATTTCCAATTTTATTCTCCAGTCCTGTGTTCAAAATGCATCTTTTCTTTCTGCCTAGAAGTCTTATTCCTGAACCACACCAATGGAAAAGAGACAACATTGTTTATTGATTCCATTAATTAACTGCCTTTCTATGAATTGAATTAATCCCATTCATAGCTCTCTGAGACTAAAGGTTTTAATATATTTAATTGATGTCAGTGCAGTTTTGGTGGCAAAAACACTGACATTTCATGAATTGCCACAGTTTATTAAATCAATATGTTTTAATTGTATTAGAGTTAAAAAAATCATATGCTGAAGTTCCTAAGCACTCTTAAGGAAATCTATGAGATATATTAATTGTACTTATAGTTATACTTGTTTCCTCTCTTTTTAAAACATTTTAAAACATAAACATATTACCAACTAAACTTATAAAATCCCAGGAGATTTATTTTTTAATTTCTCCAGGTTGCGGCTCTAGTGAGACTTAGAGAAGTATTAGAATTAGTTTTAACCTTTGAGTCTCACTCTTTAAGGCATCCTTAGATACTTAAGTGGATTGTGCTTATACAAAGAAATGCTCAGGCTAGAACCAAAAGAAAGTATAATTATAATGGAAAATATTTTCTATATTTAATCAATTATGCATTCATTTTCCCATTAATTTAGTTAATAACTATCCCCAGAGCTTTAGCTATGTGCAAAGCATTGGAAGGAAAGCGAAGAGAATTGATGCAACTGAATGTCAAATACACACATGGAGACACACAGAGATAGACATACACAGACACACACAACACAAGTTCCAGAATAAGGACTAACATAAAATTATGGGACTTATTGTGGTCTCTATAAAGAAATGATGTTCAAAAAATATTACTTGAGTAATAAGATGAGATTGAACATTTAAGAAGCAGATACTATTTGTCAAGGATTGTAATTATACTCCATTGATGGGGATAGTTTATGGAAAAAACTATGAAGTCGTGGACCAAAGATATAGTACAATGGTTAGCTCACTAGCCTTGAATATGACTGATATGTATATGATTCCTGGCACCCTATTTGGTTTCTAGAGCTCCACCAGGATTGGTTCCTGAGTGCCAAATCAGGAGAAAGCCCTGAGCACTGCTCGCTATGTTTCCTGCCCCAACTGCAAGAGAGACAGAGAGAGAGCGAGAGAGGGAGAGAGAGAGAGCAAGACAGAGAGAGAGTGAAAGAAAAGAAGAATTTGGGGGCGGAGCGATAGCACAGTAGGCAGGGCATTTGCCTTGCACACGACTGACCCAGATTTGATCCCTGGCATCCCATATGGTCCTCGGAGCACTGCCAGGAGTAATACCTGAGTGCAGAGCCAGGAATAATCCATGAGCATTGCCGGGTGTGACACCCCCAAAAAAAAAAAAAAATAAGTCATTAAAAAAATGGACCTCATTGAAAAAATGAAAGGTAATACTGTGGATAGAGGGAATATTAAGAAAAGTTTAGTGTAAAATGAGTTTGAAGCACTAGGTAGGGGAAAAATGTTTTTTTCTATGCCTTTCCTGGGAGTTTGGATTTTATTCTAAATGTAATGGGACCATTGACAGTAAGGATGATGTGATTCTATATAATTTTGAGAAAGGTCATACAGTTCTTCTATGAAGAATTGATTGGGAGGTAGCAGAAATGGAAGCTGTGAAGCCTGCTGCAGTAATTCCTATGAGAGATGATGGTTCCCTTTATTAAGGCTGAGTGATTACGTGTATCTGATGGTGATGTCATTTTCAGAAAGGGAGAAGGCAGCAGAGCATGGTTAAGAATAACTAGGGGCAGCTGGACTCACTGGTTTCCAAAGGTTATATCTTACTGAGATTTGAAATAAAGACATTAAGTAGCAATAAAAAAATTAATTGTGATTTTTCTACAGCAAAGGTAAGGTATTTGAATGCAGATATAGAACTACCTTACTGGTACTTACTTACTTACTGGTACCAAAACATTTTCTGAAGATCAGAAGTATCAACAGCACCTGACAGTTTTGTTAGAGGTAATGTCTTCAACCCTGGCTAAGATTCACTCCATTGTTTCTCTAACCTATTTCTCCTGATCTTTTAAAAGTTGCCTTTGTGATGGCCTATGCATATTGAACTTTACTGAGGTCAGTTTTATTTAGTATTGAAGTTAGGGGCAATTGAGTAAATTTAATGAGTGCTAACCAGTACCATTACTCACAAACATACTCTGTTAGGTGATGCTAGATCTTCATCTCCTGGCTACTTGAGGTGACTGTTTCTTTATTCATATTAGGTATTAGGTACCACATGGATGCATTGTAGCCACATCGTTGTATATAGAACTGATTTTTTTTTTTTACTTTTTTGGGTCACACCCAGAAATGCTCAGGGTTTACTTCTGGCTCTGCACTCAGGAATTACTCCTGGCGGTGCTCAGAGGATCATATGGGATGGCGGGATCGAACTCAAGTTGCCTGCATGTAGGGCAAATGCCTTACACACTGGACTATCGTTCTGGACCCTGGAAGTGATTCTTGTCATTGGCAGGCTGATCTTAATATGTCATTGCCAATGAAATATTTTTTTTCCATAATCAACAGCACATCAAAATAAGGAGCAGGGTATCACTATCCAAAGTTATGTATGATGTGTAAATGAGAAAGATATTTTTGTTTTTAGGTCAACTGAATTGTTAAAGATTTTTAGAGGAGCTATAGGGGAGGTCAACTCCTACAGTGCTTAGGGCTCCCACCTTTTATTTTTGGATTTATATGTGATACTGGGATTTGAACCACTTTCACAATAAGGTAATTATCTTCAGTTCTATACTATCTCTCTGGCCTTAGACTTGCTTTTTTTTATTCAGGAATAGCCATTCATGTACTCACTGATACAATATCCTCAGAACTTGAGAACTCAAGTAATAAAAACTGTTTTGAATAAGACATTGTTATATGTCAGTGTTACACTAACAACTCATACTTGATATAACCAGTGTTATGTAATTACTAATACAACTAATACAGACTTGTAAAACTACTCTCTATTCTATTGAGGATGGTTCTGAAAGTGTGAGCCCTTTTGTATTCTATGACCACTGGTATATGATTTGAGTGCACGGACTAATTCTAAAGATTATAAATTAATACAAAAATTGCAAATAATTTTAATATTAAGAAAATAAAGCATATCTACAATGTCTTCTGTTTAGGAATTACACTTTTGGCAACTATACATCATATTCTAAATCTGAAGCTATTCTAATTTTCATACTTGGTACATAAATGCTTTAAAAAATTTCTAGTCTCATAGGGAAATATTCATAATATATACTTCAGTTTGCTTTGTAACTCAGTTTTTTCTCTTACCAAACATTTCAATATCAATGTCACAACAACGTGTCACTCCACAAATTTGTGGATACTGAGAAATCCAGTGCTTTCATGACTAAATACTATTCACCCTTAGTTCTTTGCAATAACGCACCTATAACTTATGCAGAAATTCTATACAAACGTACTATAGCACATTGGCTCTAGATAAAAATTGTCTTCCCACATTTGAACTCTAAGCTTTGCACAACTGTAGGAGTACACAAGTTTTTTGTGTCAAATGCAAGGGAAGTTAATAAGCACTTATGTACTTAAAGAGAGGATATGCTTATTTTTCCATTAGAAACTATCACTTTCCTGGAAATATCAGGCATAATTGTAAATAATTTGATACCATTAGCTAGTGAGTGAATTTAGTCTGAGAAAAATGACTAAATTTTGTACTAAAATAAGATACACAGAAGTATCAATGCTTTATGAAAAGAAACTTCTGGTAAAATTATCATTTAATTGATGCCGCTTAGAGCTGTGAACACCTTTAATATACCTTACAGATGGACTGTAGGAGTTGATGCTGAAAATAATATACAAATATATGATGTTTAAAGTGTGTCAGTTGTGCAGAGTGACTACGATGAATCTTTTTTTAGGATTGACACAATAGAGACAACTGTGGCTGGCAGTAGGAGGCATAAAGTGAAAAGAATTAAGGTTATTTCAGAAGCACACCTACTCTTTAAACCATGACCCTCACCAAGTCTCTCTAAAGAGAGAGCAAGGAAGCTTAATTCAAAACTATAAAAAGCTGCTATTTTTAGATCAGGTTTTTTTCTTTCACTGATGATCTTGTCAACAGTATTAATGTGAATGACACAGAAACTTTTATGACTTACTCTTTGAAACAATTATTCTCACAAAGTAATAATGCAAGCAGACACATAATCACAGATAATTGAACTTTTAAAAGGAAATATTAAGATGATGAAACCTTTCTGAATTAATTCACTGACTAAATTAAGGTAACTTAAAATATAGTCAGAGAAATTAAAACCTATGGTAGATTCTTGGGGGCTTTATTAGTCCACCTGAATAAAAGTACCTACAGGTGCCTGAGAGACAGCAAAAGGATAAGAGTTCAGAGAAACCCAGTTTGATCCTGTCACCACCAGTGTAGACCTGGAGGCCCCTAGCACTGTTGCAGTGATCCTAGTGGTCACCAGTTCCACTGCTTTGTATCTGCAGTCCAACACTTAGCCACTTGGACCGCTTGGCCAAGTGTCACAGGAAGTGGTACTGGACCACTCAAGTCCGCCTTGGGTAACTATCCCATAAAACTGATTATTTAAATATTATACATATTTAAATATACATATATTATCTACAGGTGTTTTTGTTTGTATGTTTTTTGGATATTGCTAGTGACTTTGAGAACATTTTTGCATCATATCTCCAAATAATGTACATAATTAAAATAATTATCAATACTATAATAACCTGTTAAATCACCTTAAATATCTAGTTTCTTCTATTATCCCAATAAAAAAAATTCCATTACTTCCTAAAATTAACATGGTAGTGTTAATTAAGTAAGTTGACTGTTTGTAATTAATACTGCATAAATCCTGGCTAAGACATACAGTTGCTAAACACTTGATTCTGTAACTAGAGTCCAAAAAATTCAACTCGTGGTGTAGAGCTTTTGAATAGACTTCTTGAGCCTGATACAGTTATGAAGCTTGCCTTGCAGGTGAATGGCACTGCATATGGTTCCCTAAATACTGACAGGGGTCATTCCTGAGCACTGGCATGTGGCCCCCATACTTAGTCATCATGATTACCATCATCGTCATCATCCTCCTCCACCTCCTCCTCCTCCTCCTCCTCCTCCTCATCCATCATCACCATCATCATCATCCAGTGCTTAAACTGTTTTTATTTCCAACTCCTTTTTGCCCCAGTAATATTGGCAAAAGTTGCTCCCAACCAGTGACCTGGGATACTGTTGGTCCCTAGAAGCTATGCTCCTCCTGTCAGGCCTGACCATATAACACTAGGTATAGAGACCACCAGGGCCATATCCAGTGATGCTTAGTGGACAGTGCAATGCCAGAATATCAGGCAGGATTAGCCACATGCTTCTCCTTGCTCCATCATCTCTAACATTTTTATAGTATCAAGGTATGTCGGAATATGCAGAGGTATATAAATTCAAGACTTACTGATAATAAGTCTTGTAAAGTCTATTTTAAACACATTGAAATTTGTTCATAAATCCAAAATTCAGATGAATGACAACATATGTAGTTATAACCAATCACTTAAGAAGCAAGGATTTAGAGTTGGGGGTGGTCCAGGAATTAGGGGCATGCAATGCAGCCCAAAGCAGTACCCTATCCTAACCCTGAACCGTCTGGCACAGTTGGCCAAGAATCATCAGAAGTGTCGGCGCTCTCACACCCACCTTGCTCATCCCCAAACTTCAGAAACTAGGGCTCAAGACCCTTTCAATCCAGTGAAATAGTTATCTAAATTATGTACCACTTATGTCCTGCCTTCCATAAAACAGGCCTTCAATAACTGCTAAATAATTATTATTTTTAAAGATAGCATTTATGTAGTTATAATTGCAGATGGTTGCAATTTATGAAATAGAGTTCCTATTGGATATTTTAAAAAGATACTTCTATCAGGAAATGTAATTGCTTTTCAATTATTACATATTTCTTTGAATAATTATGAACTAGTTTTACCTAATCAACCTTTGATGTCATAGGTAGAGAGGAATTTAAGAACCTTCTGTAGTTTCAAGTTTAATTTAGCAAACTTTTTGAGTTTGTATCTCATACAAGTTCTAGAAATTACATAGGAAATGAAGATGAGCATTAGTTTCCCAGGACAAAAGAAACTTAAGTCCTTTAGGAAATTTTGATCTATTTTAATATGTAAGATGAAATAATAAACCCTATGAAAATATGAGAGCAAGATAATTTCTATTATATTTGAAAGAAAAAAATTCACATCTTAACTGGGTTAAAAGGAAAGATTCAGATAGGAGAGAAGAATAACAATGTTTTTTCTTTTGAGTGGAGAAAGGGGTACTCAAGAGTAAAGTCATGGAGTAAACTCTAGGAGTACTCAACATTTACTCTTGGCTCTTTGCTAAGAGGTTACTCCTGGAATGCTCAGGAGACCATATTCAGTATTACGAATTAACCAAGGTTAGCTGCCTTCAAGGAAAAACCTCAATCCCATAATATCTCTCCAGCCAGGAAAGAACAATTTAACTTAAAAATATTGGAGAGAGCATTTAAAATATAGAAGGTATGTGTCATTTCAAGGTGTGAAAGACTATGAGTCAGGGAACATAAGCTGAATGAATTGAATTTATGTTGGGAATAGTTCGGTCTCTAATATTAGTGGGAATATAATTATTGTTGCTTTACAGATCATACTGATTTCTGAGTAAACTAAAGCAAGAACATGTTTTTATACATTTGCATTATAATGAAACTTTACTAAAAGATAAGTAGAGGCTGAAGAAATAGTACAGGGCTAACAATCACCTTATAGATGGCTTACCCCTATTTGGTTCCTGGTACACTAAGCACTCCCAGTAGATACTTCTGAGCACAGAATCAGGAATATATTCTAGGGCACCACTGAGTATGACCACTAGACACACACACACACACACACACACACACAGCGTGTGCACAGGCACACACACACAGCAATACAATGCAAATAAAAAGATAAGGAGAACCCTAGATTACAAAAATGAAGAAAATATTAAAACATGAGCAAAAGGAGAAAGCTGATGACTTAGAATCCTGTAGTATTTTAAAATATATATGAGTTCTAGTTGCTGGATACTGAGATTTTAAGCGCTCTTGACTATGATAACAATAACTCCTTCCATATAAGCCTTCTATAGAAAACTGATGCTATTTTGAAGGCTCTGACCTTAAAGTCTAAAAAGTGCCTGCTGGTCTAAGATGTGTTTAAGAACTAGTGCATGATATAACATTATTAACAGTATCATGAACCATTGGATCTCAATCAATAAAAATGAATTTAAAAGGAATTAGTGTCTCAGAGTTTGAGAGATAGCACAGTGAGTAAGCAATCATCATGCATGGGGTGATCAGGATTTGATCCATACTATCCCAATATTATTCCCCAGTCACTTCCAGGAGTGATACCTGAGTACAGAACTCAGAGTAAACCCTGAGCACTGCTGGGAGTAGCAAAACAAACAAAACAAAAATTAGTCATAAAATGAAATAAGAACTAGTAGCTTATGCACCAGAGGAGGAATAGTAGAACGGGTAGGATTTGAACAGTTTGATTTGCACATGACTGACCCAGGTTCATTCCTTGGTGCCCCATATGATCAACCAAATTCCACTATTCCTGAGCATAGAGCCAGGAGTAAGCACTGAGCACAGGTGTGGTCCAGAAACAAAGATAAAGCAAAAACAGTACAATAATTAGAATCTTATAAAATTTGTGGCGAGAGTCAAGAAATCATTAAAGAAACTAAGAATTCTACTGTAATATACAAAATGAAGAAATAAACATGAAAATTAACATAAAATTATCAAATATCACTATGCCTAAGGATGGCTCTCAGAGAGACACATTCAAAGTAGCATTGAAACAACTACAGAATTGGGACACCCAAGTGATAAACATATCTCACTAAATAAGAATTTTCTATAATTATAAAAATCATTTGAATTAGCAAATGGAAGGAAATTAGATATGTAGAACTAGAACAATAAAATTTTAAAGAATTATCACATAGGTGTATAATGATATAAGAGATAAATAGAGAAATTTAACTAGGAAATGGGAAAACAAAAAAAATCTTCTGGTGGAAATATTCCCACTGAAATTAAGATTAGCATAACTAGAATAAATAGTTGATAAGACATAAGTGAAGAAAGTGGTTTGAAAGTTAGGTCTGAAAATACATCACTCAGAAATGATAAGGGAATGAAATATACATATATATGTATAGCTTACAAGTGAAGAAAGAAATGAAAAAAAAGCATAAGAGACCGAGAGAATAGTCTATTGGTTAGTATGTATGAATTTTCCAAAGTTTAAGACAGATAAGTTGTTTTGACTGAAAATCATATATCATAAATAAAATAAACTCCATAGAAACTTAGTTAACTTTATCTTAAAAACAAAAAATAATCCTGAAATCAACCATAAAGAATAATACTCTAAAAATGATCAACTTAAGGCTGGAGAGATAGTACTGCCAGGAGGGTGCTTACCTTGCACAGCTAATCCAGGTTTATTGCATTCACAGGTACCATCCATAGCCCCCAAACAACACCAGATATGGCACAAACACCATAATGAGTAAAAATAAAGATAAAAGATAGGCTTAAACTAACAAGAGACTTTGAAGTTATAACAAAAAAAGGCACTAAACTCTCATCAATTCTTTTTTTTTTTATTTTGCTTTTTTGGGGTCACACCTGGCGATGCTCAGGGATTAACACTGGCTCTTCACTCAGGAACTACTCATGGCAGTGCTCGGGGACCATATGGGATGCTGGAGATCGAGCGTGAGTTGGCCACATGCAAGGCAAGCGCCCTACCCACTGTGCTATCGCTCCGGCCCTCATCAGAAAATTCTAAGGGGAATAGAAAACATTCCCATCTCACCAGTGCTGAGAGAGATGATAGGGGATAGAACATAGGTTTTGTTTGTCACCAATCCAGGCTTGATCCCATATTCCACATGGCCTCCTGTTCTCCTCTTGAAAGGATGGTATTTGAAGTAGTCCTAGAAGCTCCCACCAACACCCAGTAGGGCCCTGGTGATATCTAGCAAAACAGCCTGATCAGATTTTCATCCTCAGTTCTTAGCTCTAAACTGTAAACAGAGATGGCCAAATATTTTTCTTTGTTTGCCTTTTTGGTCACACCTGACAATACTCAGGGGTTACTCCAGGCTCTGTACTCAGGTATTGCTCCTGGCAGTCCTCCGGAGAGCCATATGGGATGCCAGAGATCAAACCCAGGTTGGCCATGTGCAAGGCAAACGCCCTACCCATTATACTATCGCTCTGGCCCTAGATGACCAATTAGTGCCAGAGTGCTCCTCCACCTCCAGGGCATCACCTAGGAACTCCTTCCCACATTGGGGTCATGGCAATGCAATCTAAAAGATCTAGTGAAAGTGAGGATATAAAGTAAATTACTTTCAAGAAAGTAAGTCAACAGTGGTTAGCATTCACAAAACCATGGATGGAGCCACAGAGAGAACAAGAGCTGGTCTGTATGCCTTGCACTTGGGCACAGTTCAGTCCCTGGCACAATATGTGGTCCCTGAGCACCGCCAGGAGGGATCCCTCCTAGCAGAGTCAAGAGTAAGCCTTGGTGCTTCTGGCTGTGGCCCCCCAGAGTACAGATATTCAGAAGCTTACAAAAATAGCTAGGAACAGATGAAGAAAAAAAAATAATAGAAGAGTAAAATTGGTAGAAGGATAAAATCACAGAAACAGTGGAAAGGTGAAAATAGTGGCACACTATGATTAAGATGACTAAAGTAAGGTAGTGAAATTAAAGACTGGTACTGTGGATCAGCATTTTATGGCTTATGGTTTTGAGTCAAATTATAGAGGACATGTTTGATTTTATATAAAATTGTACAGTTCTTTGCATTGTCTTTATTGAGCAGAAAGATAATGTTCCAAAGACAGAACAAATCAGTAGCACCGATTAGGACATAATAAGTCCAAAGGGCAGTAGTGACATTATTCCTGAAATCTATCCTTTATCCACATGTAGAGATGGAAGGATGTCAGAAAAATTCCATAGCTAATATATAGATAAATGGTACCTTGAGGAGTGAGTGGAAAGAAGGGAAAACAGCCATGGGTATCCACTTTTTTTTATTTTTGGATCACACCCGGCAATGCTCAGGGGTTACTCCTGACTCTGCATTCAGGAATTACTCCTTGTGGTGCTAGGGGACCATCTGGGATGCCAGGGATCAAACCCGGGCCGGCATGGGCCAGCTGCGTGCAAGGCAAAGCGTCCTACCCATTGGACTATCGCTCTGGCCCAGTATCCACTTTTTAATGTGTTGTATTAAACACATTAAAAATTATGTGACAACATTTGCTTCTTTTTGTAACTGATAAGTTGTGTTATGATCCTATGTAGTAAGTAAAAGTACCTAATTATAAATCCCGATTTTAGGAGCCAGAGATAAGGCAGGGGTTAGGTACTTATCTTGCATGCGACTTGATCCTGGTTTGATTCCTGGCACTACATACGGTCCCTAGAACACCATCAAGAGCACAGAGCCAGGATTATTCCTTGAGCATTGCTGACTGTTGCCAAACACCACTCTCCCCCTCCCAAAAAAAACCCAAGTTATGTAAATTTAGCTATTCTTTAACTATAATGTACACAAGGTATTTCCTAGGGGAACAATTATGGGATTGCTGTTGAACTTATTTGCAACTTAAAACTTGTTGCCTTCAAACCAGATTCTTCTGGTTCTGAAGAGAATCAGAAAGAAAGCAGGTAGCAAATGAACAAAGCAGTAGCTTTATGAGAAGTTCATATAGAAATATAATTTGTAATACCAGACCTTAATTTTGAAAAGTTGAAGAAGACTGGATATGATTAAAGTCACAGAAATATTCTGAAAATTAAATCTTATACATAACAAAAGAAGAAAAGCAGAATGCAAGTGAATGACAATTTGAAATTGAGAGAAGGTAAGATAAACAAATCCAATTTGAACTCTCCTTTCACATTATGCATAAAAGAGAATCAGTGCGGAAGGTAAACATGAATGGATTGTCTAGAAAGAATTTGTGAAAGGTTAGGTTTAAAAATAAAGTAAGAGCCTTTTACATTTCTCTTGAATTATAAAAGTAATATCAAAACTCTAGAAATGTTTTTCTAACAAGTATATTATGGATGGAAATCTGTCTTGTCTAAGCATCTGCCGTACCCTTTATAATGCTTCTAATAATCTGCACTAGTGTGTACAAATATTACAAGGTATTTGTTCTGGGTGCTTTCCACTGACAATGACAAGAAGGAAGTTAATCAGTGCCAATTGTGATAGCTGGTGCTGTGATCACGGCACCTGTCAGTGAAGAGCTGAACTGAAAACAGCCCATTCCATATAAAATCACTAAACAGCTGTCAGATGGTTGTGGCGTTAATTTACCACTGACTTGGGCTGCACTTCATGCTGACCCAGATGTAAAAAAACTGTTTTTCCTGTCTCCGATTAGTCAAACTACCCGGTGCCTTGTCTGCTATTTTTATTGCAAACAGAAAACTTCTCTGAATGTTTTATTCCTCAAGACTAAAGTCAGATTTAGGATGTGTTTGAGGGAAGAGAAGAGTGCTTTAGATCATTGCAAGTTAGATCCCTCACAGACCCAGGTGTGACTGTGTAGTAGGTGTAGAACTTATGTGAAGTGTTCAGAAGATGTTTACTTTGACAACCACTGCTCCGTTCTACATTTCATAGAGAAATTGTTCTCTGAGACAGTCTTTCACAGCTGTGGTTATCATTCTGAGCACAAAACTGAATATTGTGTTTTATTATGAAATTTTTATATTATTCTCTATAAGATTCATCTTTATACAAAAAATTCTTCATATCTACCTATTGGATGGGATATTTCAAAACTCAAGAAGTTGCACTATCTACTAAGTCTAATAATTTAATTATTTAATGCCATTTGATGTAAGCTAATGCAAATGTTTGCTGTTGACTATGGTATGAGCAAACTAGAATTTTCAAGTGTCACCAAGATAATCTTATATCCAATCATGAACATACAATGAAACAGATTCAATCATTATTTGGCCCAGTCTAATGAGTGTGGTTGAAATATAACAGTAAAAAAGCTAGATATTCTTCCTTTACAAGATTTACATTCTAAAGAGAAATAGAAAAAATAAATAAGCCCATAACATTAGGCTGATTGGTAAGTCTGATATGATAAAGAAAGACAAAATAATAGAAAATTATAAGGAATTTTTTAAAGAATCTGGAAACAACCTAAATGCCCGAGAACAGAGGGACTGGCTAAAGAAACTGTGGTTCATCTACACTGTGGAATACTATGCGGCTGTCAGAAAGGATGAAATTATGAAATTTACCTGCAAATGGATGGACATGGAGTCTATCATGCTGAGTGAAATTAGTCAGAAGGAAAAGGACAGATATAGAATGACTGCATTCATTAATAGGATATAGATACCAGTGTTTTAATAAATATGGGAAATGGTAATGGCAGATTAAAACTCACCACTGAATATACACAAAGAGACTTAAGTGATAAACTCTAAATATCTGCAGGGCTAGCCACAATGTGTAAAATAAGAGGGAGAGAGATGCAGAGACAGAGAGAGAGATAGAGAGAGAAAGAGAGGAAACTGGGGTACCTGCTATTAAGGCGGGTGGGGGATGGGAGGGGGGGGTACTTTGGTGGTGGAAATGGGGCACTGGTGGAGGGATGGGTGCTGGAATACTGTATTACCAAGAACCAATTATGAACACCTTTGTAATTGTATGTTTCACGGTGGTATAATAAAAAATTTAAAAAAAAAGATAGTAACTAGGTAGAGTCTCTTAGTATCTGACAGAAGAGTACATGATTTGCACATGTTGTTTTGAATTTTAATTGCTTTTAAGGATTTGTAACCACATATTAGCAGTTCTTAAATCTTAGACATGTTAAAGTGAGTCTCTAATGGACTGAATTACATGAAAGAGTAAATAAATGGAAAGGTATACATTACAACCTATACACTGCTACTCCAAAGCTTATTTTATTGCATTGCATCTTAAAGTACTGTTGGGGCATAATACTTAATTATCTCCAAAAAAGCATTACAGGGCTACATTTTAAGGCTATGAAGAAGGGAAGGACCTAACTTTAAAGTTCAAAATTAATGGACTAGAAAGATATAGGAGAAAATTACTATAATCTGTTGATAGACTGATCTGTAATACAAGATAAGAAATACAGAGATTTTTATTAACTCTATTCTTATATAGGTATCCCATGCTTGGAAAATCTGAAAAATCTCTTTTTTTACAGAACCATTTTAGTTCTCATTTTTAGGTCTAAGTTAAATATATCCAAAGATGAGTTTTTCTTTAAAAAAAAGTGAACATAAAGTTCAGCATTTATTTCACCATGTTATTAGAGTAGAAATACCCCTCTAATATCAAGTAATACCTATTCATGTTTTAAAGACTTAAAACCATGCTTTTAATTTCTGCTAGTTTTATTATTTTAGAGCTAACATGCATCTGGGATTCCTCAATATTTTTACTACATATTTTAGAGATTGCTTTATTTTTTAAATATCAATTCAGATTCCAAAAGATTTCATGGTAATGTTTTATTTTCAGATAGCAGGGAAACCTCAATTCAGAAGGGCCAGGTCTAACTGAGTGAACTATGAGAATACAGAATCTGAATAGAAAATTACAAACAATTATCAGTAGTGTAGAGTCAGGTCTGAAGTTCAACCTAATAGGATGTATTATTTTGTCAGATCAGTTGACTTTCAGTTCTGAGGGTCAGAATCCCTCTGAGTGACTGACAATCACTCTGAGTATTTTATCACAAATATGTTAATGTCACTTTGCAGCAATGGATAGTAAGTCTAAAAAGAGTAAAGATCTAGAACACTTGGGGATTAGTCTGTGTGTGACAGCTGACAATGAGGGAAAGTAGGAGAAAAATGAAAGAAGAAAATGGGAAGCTCTGAACTACCTAAATAGGTTGTGTTTAGAACAACACAATGGTAAAAGTATATCTTAGAAGGTTTTAATTTTACACAAATATTTTAGACTTGTTTTGAGGTTACAGAAAAAAAACATGAAGTTTAAAGGTGATACTTAAAAAATAAACACTTTAAAAAATGTATTACCTTTGGAGGCCTGACAGATAGTACAGCAGGCAAGGCAATTGCATTGGACTGACCCAGGTTCAATCCCCAGCATCCCATTGGTCTCCAAAGCACCACCAGGAGTGATAACTGAGTGCAGAGCTAGGAGGTAACCCCTAAGCATCACTGGGTATATCCCTAATCTAACAAAAAAAAATAAAAATAGTGAGATTTATAGAAAAACTTATTAGATAAATAATTATTTCTGACTTTAGATTAACTCAGGTTTGTCGTCTTACTTTAAAAGGTTTCTTGGGGGCTAGAGTGATAGTCCAGCTGGTAAGGTGTATGCCTTGCATATGGCTGACCTGGGTTAGATCCCGGCACCCCATATGGTCCCCCTGAACACTGCCAGGAGTTATTCCTGAGTGCAGATTCAGGAGTAACCTATGAGCATTTGCCGGGTATAACCCAAAAAGCTAAATAAATACATGCATGCATACATACATACATACACACACACATACATACATACATACCTACCTACCTACCTACCATACATACATAGAAGGTTTTTTGGTATGTATCAATAGGAAGTTAATAAATACAATTATGTATTTGACCTATCTTGGTATTTATTTATTTTTTTAGTTCTTTAATATTTCAGGGTCATTTCATAAGTTAATTTATACACATTTAAAATGGGATGATAAAGATTAATGTTTTAAAGACAAATACAAGTATAATCAGTTCTTGTTTTTTAATCTTGCAATTTTAAGACACATTTTATCCTTTAAACATTATGCTAAAATTTTTGAAAATTGGCAGCAGATTTCTTTAGACATCAAAATTAATTTAAGTGTTGCTTCTTAATGGCTCATTTTGCTTCTGAAGACTGAGCTAAGAGGTTTTCTTCTTAGGAAGGACTGAAAGTAATCTAGCTTGTAGTCATACCATAGTAGATTTGTGAAAGCTTTTTTTTGCTGCAATATAAAAATGTGCTTATTTTAAGAGAGAAAGCAAAAATTATTAAAGTTGTCTCATTAATAAAGGTGGATAAATTGGGCATGCTTTTAATTCCCCCATCTCTAATTACACCTTAATGAATAATTTCTTGTATTTTCCAAATGTAAAACTATTTTATATTTTTACTTAATTAAAACTTTAATTTAACACACTTTCCCTGATTTATTGATCTTTATATTCTGAATACATGAAAAGGGATTCCTGCAAAATGCATATATTTATTAGTTTTTGCAGACTGGATGTATATCTGAGTTTGGGATACACACAATTTATGATCTTGAAATCTTTTCAGGTATTGATAATTCTGTTTTAAAGTTGAATGACTGTGCCATTGAAATTAATAGTTTAATGAAGACATGGAAAGAGTAATGAAGATTCTGATGTGTATACTGTTCTTTTTACATCCAGATTAAAGAACACCTTGCTAAAGGTCAACGAACACTGGCGGGTAATGGAATGTCCCAGGTGACCAAGACATTGCTGGATTTAACTCAGAGGAAAAATTTCTATGCAGGTGATCTTCTGATGTCTGTGGAAATCCTCAGAAATGTGACAGACACATTTAAAAGGGCAAGTTTCATCCCTGCATCTGATGGTGTCCAGGTAAGGGATACATTCCATGAAGGAAAAAGGAGTGAAGGCAGAATGAGTTCGAGCCTCAGAAGACAGTGTAGCCAGCATAGAGTGTGGTGGTGGCGGCCTGGAGAGAGGAAGGAACATTTCCTCCTACGGGAAAGTGGTTTATGTAAACTCTAGAAATGACCTAATTATTTTACTCCTACCAGGAAGCATTCATGTTGTACTTTGTGTAGGCTCTATAAAGACTAATTCCTTAGTCACTCTGTACTCCAACCATAAAATGCATATAACACAACTCAGGAAATACTGAATAAGAATGTATGTGAAATGTTTTGAGTCCCGAGATAAAAGGTACTCTAGCAAATTCAACATTATACCATGTATGTTCTAGTTCTATACTTAGTACTATCTGTTGCCATAAATGATAATAAAATGCTCATGAAACAGTGAAAGCACATTAGCTATATAATATCATGTATCGTATGGTCATAGACTAAGTTTATTGTGGAGTTTTGCTATTACAAAGGGAGGTCATTTTCAAATTTGTGGAATTTTGTCTGGAAATATCAGGCAAATTTATTTTGGATAGGAAAGTTGGAATGTCAATAGCTCTACACAGACTGTTTTTCTTATCATGAAAAGCTTGTAGAACAACATCATTGATTTCCTCAATAAAATTTATCTAATCACCCAATTTCAGTATTACCTTTACCATTAAAACAAAGCTTGTTAAATGGCAAACAAAGAATATTTAATGAAACTATAGTGAACCTTCAGATGAACCCATTTTGCATTTTTCACTAAAATGTACTCTTCCAATGCTGGTTAATTTCTCCATTTTAAGCCAATGTTCTTCTTTTTTCTCTGGATAAAGTTCATTAAATTAGAATTTGGCAAATCTCCCAGATCAGGTAGTTTTCTTCCAGACCACTTTTTTGTTAGGAAGTTCTACTTGCTTTCCGCTTTGAGAATGAATGCAAAGGGCATTTTGTTGTTGCTGTTGTTGATTTGGGGGCCATCCCAGAGATGTTCAGAGTTTACTTGTGACTGTGCTTAGAGACCACTCCTATGAAGATCCTGGGACCCTATGTTTTCGGGAGATTAAACTCAGGTCTTTTGTTTGCAGATGAAGAGCCCTACCTTCCACTAGTATTCCAGCCCCTGTTTCTGTTTCTTTTTATTTGTTTTTGACCAACTACTGAAGAAAAGAAATTTTAAGAGTAAGGTTTTTTGGAAATATGGAACCATTTGTGAATAATTTTTATGTTCTTATATGTACACATATAGGTTAGCTCAATAATTTGCATATAATGCTGAAAGTGATTTCGGGACAATTACTGGCAGTGTATTTATTAGATGACAAGTTTTAAATAATACCTTTTTAATTGGTAGATGGAAGATTGAAGCATTTTGAAGAATGAAACAGTGTTTCAGTTCAAAAATTACATGAATTAAGCCAAATACAACTGCTACCATTAGCATTTATATAAATTATGATGTCTAAAATATTTTAGATATCATCTAAAATATCAAATATGACAAATATAAAATACACATACATATCGACACAAGCTACCCGTGTCATATTTAATATGCCAAGTACCAGTAACAATTATAGACCTCATTCCCATGTCCTAATATGATGGTTTGAGGCGCTTTATGTTCCTGGAGCAAGCAGAAGCCCTTGGGCTCTACTAGCATGGGACAGGACATATGGAGATATTACTGGTGCCCAATCGAGCAAATCGATGATGAGACGGGAAGACAGTGATAAAGACAGTGATACGGTGATCTAAAATATTTAATATAAAATATAAGTTGTATTTGAAAATACCTTAAATGTTTATGTTCTTCTTAACACCTCAGGCAGAGCGCTGCATTAAGAAATCTTTAGATTTCTTAATTCTTGTAATTCTCAGGTATATAGGTCTTTCATATATTTAGGTGCTTAAGTTGAAAAAATTAGGATGACCTAGTTATATTGGGAACATGTTTTGATTAAGATACTCATTAGAGTACATTAACTCAATGAATAATTAGTTTAACCAAAGGCTTAGTCATGGATGTTAACTGGTTTGATTTAAATAGAGCAATTTGGCTGATTATTTTGTTGTCATTTTAGCATGGGCAGAAATAGATTTTTCCATTTCTGTCCTACTCTCTCATTAGTTTTCTACTTAGACAAACAATTCTAAGCATTTTTTTTTGAAGTTCAGTTTTATTTATCTTCTCATGAACAGGAGCTGTACTTTTTATTTTATTTATTTATTTATTTATTTATTTATTTATTTATTTATTTATTTATTTATTTATTGCTTTTTTGGGTCACACCCGGCAATGCTCAGGGGTTACTCCTGGCTCTGCACTCAGGAATCACTCCTAGCGGTGCTCGGGGGGACCATATGGGATCCTGGGGATCAAACCTGGGCGGCATAGGCTGGCAGCGTGCAAGGCAAAAGCCCTACCGCTGGGCTATCGCTCCGGCCCAGGAGCTGTACTTTCTTAATGCTGTTCATGTTGGTCACTTTTCAGAACCTGGAATGTTTTCCCTTTATTAGAACCTCTTCTTCCTCAGCTTTGCATGTTAAAATCTAGATCTTCTTTAGCAATTCTTTTTTATGCATGCCAGACCAACAACTCCCAAACTGCATCTGAAAAGAATGGTCCTTTTCTTTATAATCCCAAACAATGCTGTAATACTTTTTTGTTACTTTACACAATTTGTACAAAACTTACAAATCAGATATATATATATATATATATATATATATACATATACATATATATATATAAAATATAATTTCCAAAATGGTTGATTTAATATTTGATAGATCAAAGTAAAATAACCCTATACTATTGGGCAGAGGTGAGGAATAAAATGTGCTGGTATATTTTGTAAAGCTCATACAAATATTCTCATTTTTATAATTGCCTAGAACAAATATTCTAAAAACATAGTCCCTTCAAGCAAATTATTTTTTAAATCTCTGTGTTGCCATGTTTTTTTTTCTGTTCCAGTTGAACAGAAGTTCCTTTAAGATCCAGTAGGAAAACAACGTTTTCTAAAATCCTTCTAATTAAATCCCAGACAGAACACAACTTCTTTCTTAATTTCTTTGCCTTTTAGGTCTCTGTAAATATCCTTGCTCTATGTTTCTCACACATGTTTCACACAGCATTGTAATTATAGATTTCCAGGTCTGCCTTCAAGCAGTAGATTTTAAGTTACTGAATGACTGTTGCCCCTGGGGCTTAACTTGTCACTTTAAACATAACAGACACTCAAATATTTCTCAACATAAAATGAACGAATAAGATAATGCATTAAAATTGGAGACTTTTACAATGTTTCACAAAAGCAAACAAACAAAAAAGTACTCTGAATATTCAATTCAAAGACAGAAAAGGGAGCAAAACCTCTATATTTACTTCCGTATTTTGAACTACCGGAAAATTTCAAATCAAGTCTTATTTTACTAATATGTTTACTGCATGCAAGCCAGTAATTGTGACATTTGGCAAAGTTGAGTCAGATGTATCGAAACTGAAATCCAGCTTGTTCAGTAATTATCTCGATGTTTTCATTTCATTTCATATTTTATAATTATGTCTTCATCTCTGAGTAAATATGAAGAAATAGCAGTACATTTTATTCTGATTCTTATTTTCATGATAGTTGTATTTTGTAAAGTTGAAGCAGTCTAGGAGTTCATAGAGAACCTTAACTCCTAGGGAAAATACAGGATTAGAATACAGCCGTAATTTGATCATAGTGTTGTATTAAGCTTACTACAGAAACTTATTTTACATTTTTTATTAAAAGACATATATATTTATTGTTAATCAACAACATTGAACTATTGCCAGCAGGCTACAACTCGTGTCTATTAACCCAAGTTCTTCTAATCTGATATTTTTATGATAGAATCATGTTCACTTTAGTAAAACTACAAAATCCTTTTTGCACTATGTTGGGAGGGCATTTTTTAAACAGTAAAATCACCAACAAAAATATACAATAATATATAGGTAGCAAAACTGGGCATTAAATGAAACATGAGAAAGGACATGTCTTTTACCATATGTGGCCTGAAACAAAATAAATAGTAGCATAAATAAATAGTAGTATTACTGTATTCAGCTTCAGCTGGTGTCATTCTTTTTTTTATTTTGCTTATTTTGGATCATACCCAGTGATACTCAGGAATTACTCCCTGGCTCTGCACTCAGGGAATTACTCTTAGCAATGCTTGGGGGACCATTTGGGATATGGGGTATCAATCCCTGGTAGGCTGCATGCAAGGCAAATGCCCTACCTGCTGTGCTGTCATGCTGGCCCCTGGTGTCATGCTCACTGGGGGTGAATTAAAATGTTTTCACTCTACAAATATCTATGAATGACATTTATTTGCTATGAGTCTTGATTTAGACTAACATATATTTTAGAAAATAGTTATATTTGTTACTACAGAATCCAGGAGTGATGAATAGTGATAGTAGTTCTCCAAAGTTGTGAGTCTTGAACTATAACAGCTTCGATAGGAGATACTACATAATAATTATTGTACATATTAGGTATTTAATGCCAGTATTGCTAGTGTTATAATTCTAACATAAAGGTAAGAATTTTTTTTCTCTCAAGCTACTTATAATGTTAAGGAAAATATAGCATATAAATGAGATGAGACTAATGATGCAGAAAAGGAATAAGTAGAGTCGGTCTATATTCTGGGAACTAGAAGTACACATGTCTGTAGTATAGCAGTAGGTAAATAATTCGCTGGACAATATGGACTTCAGAAACAATTTGAAAAAACAACTTAGAAATATACTGCACAAATTCAAAGAAATAATGTGAGGATGCAGGTTCTAAAAAGTCTGTAGAAAGTGAGAACATGATGCGATATACAGATTACAAAGAATACAAGGGATTCAGAAATAAAGAGCAGAGTGTTAATTGATTATCTATAAACATTTACTAACAATTGTTTTTGGTAATGTGGTATGTTTTTTGGTAAGATGGTATGTTTTTGGTAACATGGTATTGTTTTTGGTAAGATGGTATGGCAGAATCAATAATGGGGACTGGTGAGTAAAGGAAGACAGGGAAGGTAGAGACATATGGAAAAGGTTAAGACAGAGATACAATAGTAGAAAAGAAGGCATTTTGTAGTATTGTCAGGAAGGTAAAGTCTCTTAATGAAGTGAAAATTAGACCCCTAAAAATATGTACATAGGATTGCTGGGGCCAGAGTGATAGCCCAGTGGGTAGGGCGTTTACCTTACACTGGCCGGCCTATGCTGGCCTGGGTTCGATCCCGGCATCCCCATGTGGTCCCCCGAGCAAAGAGCTAATTCCTGAGCAAAGAGCAGGAGTAACCCCTGAGCATCGCTGGGTGTGACCCAAAAAGAAAAAAAATATGTAAATAGGATTGCATGGATACCCTTATAGTCTGGAATAAAATTCGTTCTTCTTAGGCATGTTTCTAGTGACAACACTTTTATTTGTCTAACACAGTGTTTTGCAAATGTCTTTGACTGTTATCCACTTCAGAAAATAGAGGTTTATATCATTGTGAAAATTGTAAACCAGTTTACAAAAAATGATATTTGCCTTTTCTATGGCATTGTCTATTTCTAATTTATTATGGAAAAGTTTATCACATCCCATACAGGTCACCTCTTAAGATTTGAAAACCACTGTTTATTGAATATGTTTCTAGGATTGGGAAATAAATTTCTCATTAGTTGAGATTAAATAGGAAACTGAAACCTTAGCTTCCAATTTCTTTCTCAATTATCAGGTAAGTTCTAAACCAAAATTTTGTTAGGTGGTCAAGTAATTAAATTATAAATAGAGGGTATGACTTCATATAGTTAAGAATCTTCTTTCCCAAGACACTGGATGAGCAAGCTTTTATAGTGCCTGGTGTCTCTCCTGGAAATGAGTAACATAAAAGACAAAAATTAAATCTGTTAAGGAAAATGGGTGTCAGGAAAAATAATATTACTTCTTTAGTTTCAGTGCCACTTTAGCCTTTGCATGCAATAGTGAATAGAAAAATATGGAAGTAACCATTACTATAATAATATAATTTTCATAGCAGGCAATGATAGTATTAGAGATAGTTTAATATTTCAGTAGTTCATTAGAAGAGATGATTCATAGCTCAATGTAGACAGTAGAGATAGTTAACATTTTTGACTAAATAAGGTCTGACAGGATTCTTGGTTTATAATTATAGTATAACCTTGGCATTTAAAAATACAACTTGATGACTTGAGATATTTTGCTTACAAAATATTGTGATACAGGGAAGATTAATATTCCTTAGGACATATTAAAGGGAGCTTAGGGAAGGCTTTAGGGTGTGATAATATCCAAATGTTTAATCTTTTGGCAAAATACTGGGTAGCACTAGATCTTAACTCTGCTAACTAATTGCTAGCTCATGACATGGATAAGTTACTTGACCACTTTGTGACTCTATTTCTCTTCTGTTACATGGGATAGTACTACCTTTCAGGGTCCAGAGAGAGAGAGAGAGAGTACAATGGGTAGGATGTTTATTTCATGAAACAGACTGGGCTTTAATCCCTGGCACTCCATATAGTCCGCCAGTGCTTCTAGGAGTCACCCCATGCAAGCCTAAAGTATGCACTGAGCACATTTGGGGTGGTCCCCAAAAAGCCAACATTAAAACCCTTACATCCCTCATAATGCTAGTGTGGGGATTATGTTTTATATACAATTAAAACAGTATGTATGCTAGATTATAAGACCTCAAGAAGAGCAAGTGACATCAGAGAGAATAGACCTTATCTAAGCTAAGTGAAGTGTCCTGAAGAGAAAGCAAGTCTGACAGAATCTTTGATCTTGGTCCTTTATGAGGAACAAATTTGTTTATCTTTTTTTATGTTCAGTATTCAAAATTCATTTATTTTTACTTGAGTTAGAATTTTTTGAATTACAAGCCATGAAAATGCTGTCTAACACAAAAGAATATTAAGATCAAAAATTTTATCAAACACAGCAGTCAAAAAACAATTTAAATGGCAGTTTAATTAGTGACAATGAAGTCTCAATATTTCCAAGAAAGAATTCTCAAATTTTTGTTGACAGAGAAACAGAAACGTTGGTTTGGTGTCATTTGTTTGATTTTTGTTGTCTTTCTGAAGGACCCATATGATATGCAAGAAGTAGTAGTTCCCATTGGCCCTTACATGAGTGAAATGCTTCTGATTCTCCAATTTTGTGATACAAACTGCAAGTTCAAGTAACTGTTTTGCAAATAGAACATCATTTAAATCATGAGGAAAAAAATTCTTCGCATTCAAATTTGTGTTATTCTAAACCAGAGCTTCTTAAACTGTGGGTCACTGCCCCCTAAGGGTTGCAAAAACTGAATATGGGGGGTTATTTTAATTAAATTTCTTTATAATCTATTATTAGTAAAAGTTTAATCTATATGCCTACTTTTTTTTTTTTCCTGAAGGTAACCTTTTTTTACTGTTTACATTTGAGTTTTTATAAGTTTCATACATATTTTTTTCAAGTGAAGTGATTTCCATTTATTTTTTTGTGTTATTATGTTTTTCTTTTTTAAATTTTTTATTATACCACTGTGAGAATACAATTACAAAGGTGTTCATAATTGGTTCTTGGTAATACAGTATTCCAGCACCCATCCCTCCACCAGTGCCCCATTCCCACCACCAATGTACCCATACCCCCCCCGCCCACCCCCAGGCTGCCTCAATAGCAGGTATCCCTGTTTTCTCTCTTTCTCTCTCTGTCTCTCTTTGTCTCTGCATCTCTCCCTCTTCTTTTACAATTGTGGCTAGCCCTGCAGAAATTTAGAGTTTATCATTTAAGTCTCTTTGTGTATATTCAATGGTGAGTTCTAGTCTGACATTACCATTTCCCCACACTTAGTAAAACACTGGTATCTATTTATATCCCATTAGTGAATGCAGTCATTCTATATCTGTCCTTTTCCTTCTGACTAATTTCACTCAGCATGATAGTCTCCATGTCCATCCATGTGCATGCAAATTTCATAATTTCGTCTTTTTCCGACAGCTGCATAGTATTCCATAGTGTAGATGTACCACAGTTTCTTTAGCCAGTCCTCTGTTCTCAGACACTTAGGTTGATTCCAGATTCTAGCTATTGTGAATAGTGCAGCGATGAATAACGAATACCTATTTGTATACAACTACCTAGAGTCATAAACATTTCTTAGGCATAAAGGGAAAACATTTTAAAACCCAATGAGTTCCATGGCATTCGTTATAGCAACTCTAGCAAATTGATTCCCACCATTGTTCTCTGTATATACACTCCTTCTCAAACAGCTCTATGCACCTAAACCTTTTTGAAGGTCAGCAGTCAGATTAAACTAGAACTCCTAGGCGGCCTCATTGGAATTTATTACCTCTTTGAAGATCATATATCTAAATACCTCGGTACAGTTTAAGGGAAGTAAAAGTGGTTGTTGGAATTGCCACATGTGCGTTTTGAATGGCACCTGTGGGTCCAAATTGGGCAATCTAGAAGAGCTTCGTGAATTTTCATCTTTCAAAGAGGAATGTGGCCAATTCCTCCCCAGGCCTGGATCTGAAGTAGCTGTTGCCAGTTGTATCAGAGAATAAATCGCAGCATGAGCTTGCTTCCCTACTTGTTGTCCTCTTGTGTATATGTGAGGCCAGCCCAAGCTTGGACAGTCTGAACTGATTCCTTACTTAAAATGCATCCTCACTCTGGCTTCGAGGATGTTTGTGTTAAAATGAGTTTTGGTGATTGAATAACTATGGCTGCTTCTCAAGAGTGACACTAGGGACTCATCATTTAGCCTTTTATTTCAAGCAATACTCATTTTTATGTAGTTAATTTTCAAAACGAAGACCCCAGAAAAGCACCCACTGATTTTGAATGCAAAAGCCCTGGATTTTGGATGCTTTTTTTTTGGGCATAGCTGCTGTCATCTCTGGACCATGATGTCTTGCTCTATATTTCTCTTTTTAGCCCTTTGACCCTAAGAGCTTGGGGAACCTGGTAGCATAGTGCAAAAATTGTCCTTTGAAACTTTTCTAAGATTCCAGGTCAAGCTGTCTTACATCATGGCAGAGCAATGAGATTAGAATGAACCACAGCCTGAAATAACATTTTTAAATTGTTTTCAAAGTGAGTCAGTTCTGTGAGATTTGTCACTGAAATAATGAGGAAGAAAACAACTGTGTCCTCAGACTCTGGATGTTTTTTTCCCCTGAACTAGTGAACATTAGCGAATATTTGCTTGGATAGTATGTCGTCATATTCCTCCAGAATCCAGAAGATGATTGCGGTCCTATGGATAGTGTTGCTTGCTAGTAAGAATCCTTTGGTCACAGCTTACTACATCAGGCCACCAGGTGGTCCCACTGCTATTCTGTCCTTGATTCCCAATCCTTTGGTTTCCTGGTTTAGTTGTTTGCTTTCAGGAGTGGCTCTAATTTCTTATCTCAATTTTCTCCATCTATCTTGGTTTCTAAAGTCTATCTACCAATAGGCATCTGGGATTGTAATCTGCTTTCCAAATCCTTGGTAGCTTTTGATTGTTAGTAGCCAGTGGCTGGATACTAAATAGATGCCATACTATTATAACTAGTTTAGATTAGATATGAATTATTTTGATTATTCTCCAATTACTAAAGAATTGTTAAAGCAGTTTCTAGGGGTTGCTAGCTTAAATAAATACAAACTAAAGATATATATAATAGTATTACTCATGCTCAATTTTATTTCTGTATATTTTCTTGAAGACTGAGCAATCAATTTATAGTGAAACCATGGAAAACTCATTTGTTTTTGGTGCCTTAACCTGAAGTGTGGGTGTGTTCATTATTTTGTAGATCACATATTGTAATGTCATTGATCAAGTGCATTGAGACTGCATATAGATTTAGAGATGTATTTTATCTTGAACTTTTTTACCTACTGAAATAACTGCGGTATTCTCTCAATATCAATTCCCAGTAGAAATGTCTTGTTTATGATTTAAATTTTACTTTCACTTATTTATTCTGTTTTACCATATACTTTTTAATTTTTTTAATTCTTTGCTTAACTTTATTTTATTGCAATTGAGGCAACATAATTATAATAGTGTTAATGTTTATGCTTTTGTTGTACAAAGCTACTACACCTTCACAGTTACTCCTTTTTCTATCTGGTCTGGCACCTTTGTATTAACCTTGACTTTATCCCTTCAGTTCTATTCCTGGTAATTTTATTTCTTTCCTCAAAAAGTTCCAGTTTTCTACTAGAACTAATAATCTGCAGATGTTTAACTTTGAGCTCAGAGTTACAAGAGTTTCTTAAGACATCTTTTCTTTTGTCTGTTATTGATTCTTATGTTCAACTTGAAAAAAAACCTAAGGGCATGATCATTATTTTCAAGACTGCTATATCTTCTATGATCTTCAAGCAGGGTAACTACATTGCTATTTTAAATTACCAAACTAGGGACCAAATATATCTCTAATTTTATACTTTCCCTACTATGTAAATTCTCACTGCATATTACTTCCATAACCCAAGTTGCCATGATGTCTTGGCCTCGGTAAATAATATGACTGTCTTCTGACCATGTTTTCACATTCTGCTGAAATTTATTTTTCAATAACCAGCCAGTTACATGGTTATTCATTTTTTATTTATGGGACCTCCCAAGCAGTGTGCCGGGAGTTTTGTGGGCCATTGCATTATTATAAGGGCTCTCGATTGAACTCCTGCCTATGTAAACACAAAGCATATGTCTCTGACCCTTGAAATATTTCTATGGCCCTAGATTTGTGCTTTTAGTGCTTGATATAAAGCAATTAGGGGATTTAGTTCTATTTTATTTGGCTCCCTCATTTATTTACTTTGTGGATGCTGGTTATGGAACTCAAGGTTCATATAATAAAGCATGCACTGCGCTCATCAATGGTACCAGTTTCTATGCCAAATTCGCCTTCCACATGCTATTCAGTAGCACTTCAGATATATTTGCTTTGCTTTTAGTTTCTTAAACGTGTCCAGTAATCTCTACTTTACCCAAGGAATTTATTACCTTCTCTTCCTTTATCTTTATCTCTCTATTTCAGCATAAATCTCACCTGCTGAGCCTTCAGCCTAAAGTTTTAAAACTCAAACACACACACAGACACACACACACACACACACACACACACACACACACACTTCCCTAGGCTCTTTCTCTCTCTTGTTCATTAGATTGTCTTTCTCTATCACCTCTTAAATTATTTTTAAATGCTTTTATTGAATTTCTTTACTTTTTAACACTATAATCATCCAGAGGGCAGGAATGTTCCTACTCACTTTTACCTTTCTAGCACTTACAGCAGTGGGAGGTACGTAGTACATTTTCAATAACCTCTTCACAAGTAAGTGAATAAGTATGCTTCTCCACTATTTTCCATATATTTCTTCCCTTTCTATATGAAGATATATTTTCATACATTTACTGTTCTCTTTATACCTTTGTAATCACCTGCTTCACTATTGATATAAAGGTGTTATTCTTTCAGCAGCTGCCTGGGTTGTGTTTTTATTACTCTTTTTACACCAGTGTACTGCTAAGAAAGGCAATATTTACTATCAAATGCACTTTATCATGGATTGGGTTATGAAAAATAATGCTTAGGGAGGGTCTGAGCTGCATTTATGGGAAATAAATCTGTTTTCCTGATTCATTGTGACATCCAAACCTGAAGACCAAGGCTGTATAGACAGAATTGTTTCTTCAGTAATTTGGCCCTAAATGTCTCAAAAGTGTATGTCTGTATCTAATAAAGCCTTGTGACTTTTGAATGTCATTTTTAAATATAAAGAGATTTATTATATGTTTACTTAATAGGACCAATTGTCTTATATGTAAAAATAAGTGTCACATTGGACCCTTCTGTGCTTGAGGCCAGGGGCTACCTGTCATGTGCGCTACAGGTTGATCTCTTTTTTCCCAAGTTCGGCTTTGTTAAGTATCCCCAGTGCTTAACAAAGCACATTGTTCTAAACACATCAGAGAATCAGTTTGCTTAATTTGAGTATTTACATTTCCCTGTGCACTAAAGAGTTTGGGCATAAGGGGAACCAAACTAGAAAAAAAATTCAATTATTTTTCAATTATTATAGGCTTGCGAAGATGAAAACCCTAACTTGATCATCATACAAATAAGTCATATTTTAAAAGTCACTGTGTTCTTTTAAATATGCTGCACATTGCAATACAAATCAGCTTTGTGCTACCTGTGAATGGTTTGCCATATAGCTGGCTGCCTGGCTTTGCTTTCTATCCTCTATTAGTTAAATGGAAGAGGCAATAGTTCATCCTCAGATAAATGTCTGGCATCTTTGCTCAGCTGCTCATGAGTTCCTTCATGTAGAGTTACAGAGGAGTCAGAGATTATCATGTGGCTTTCCCTATATTTAAGTGTCAGAACAGAACAGAGACTAAGGGCCTCATGACTGATACAATCCTTCTTCACATTGTTTTTCAATGAGCCTTTACTTTTTATTAAATGGCTTCTCACATAGATTTTTGCAAGGTATGAATGACTAAAGATATGAAAAATAAAGTTCACTGATTAAAGTCATGGCATTAAAAGGGGACTATGCAAACCTTATGTATTTAGGGTAATGGTGCTGATCTGATGAGTTGTTTCTGGAAATAATACCTAGATCTATGTGGAAAAGACAATATCAAATCATTTGAGGAAAGAACTAGGAAATAGAAGGATGGGAAGTATAACTAAAGCTTAAGCATATCCCTACAATGTGTGAGCTGTGAGTTTGATCTACATGATCCCTGCCCTGGTTTCCCCAGTCCCAGTGGAGCCTTAAAATAATAAAGACTGGGAAGGTATTAAGTTGAAAGAAGGGTAACAATTTTGCATAGGTTTGAAGACTGGTGAAAAAAAAGAAGTAAAGCATGCATGAAGTCTGAGAAACTCATAGACAATATGGGGAAGGTCCTCCATCATATCCTGGAAGCCACAAGCCTTTCTTTTTGTGGAGTGTTGGGGGGAGGTGAGGAGCAAGCGGATGCCTTTGGGTTCTCCCTAGCATGAGACAGGACATATGGAGATATTACTGGTGCCTGCTCTAGCAAATAGATGATTAACGGGAAGATAGTGATAGTGATAGTGATAGTTGGGGTGTGGGGTGGTCTTGGCCAGTGACCCCCTGCCCCCGCACAAACAAAGGAGGCCTGGATCTTGCCTGACTTCATCCCTGCAAAAGGAGAGGGAAGGACTTGGGAAGAATCATCTGCCTTACCACTGTAGCAGAAAGGAAAAGAAAGACACAAACACAGCGGGGTCCTGGAAAGCAGTCCCAATTTAATGAGCACAGTTTAAGCCTTTTTATACAATTTTTGGGTGTACAAGTAACCAGAAAAATTGGGAGGGGGGTGGGGGAATACAAGCACAAATCACGCTTTCTGGGCCATCACAACAGATAACAATCATTGATTTAGCATTTGCAAGATCACAATCCCTGACTTACATATTCTTGAGATCAGAAGACGGGGCACATCCTGCCTCACGTTAGATGTAAATCATTTGCCTGCCAGTCCCCTATTGGATAAGCACAGATGTCTTTCACCTTGAGCATCCAGAATCTCCACTGCCCTGAGAACAGGGCCCAACTCTGGGCTCTGCCCTCTAGAACCTTATGGTGGGAATGTGCCAAAGCCCCAATACTAGTTGCTTTGAGCCCAACAGGGGAGCCAGCCATCTGTCTCCGCTGTGCTAGCCTGTTTCTTTGTTTATCTTTTAAAACTTTCACATACCCCCACACCATATTTATAATCAAAGCCACCATACTTCCTTTAAAATTCAGTTCTATATTTTTAGATCTGATTCCTTGTAATATATCTTTCAGAATCCAGCATTTGGTTGCTGGATTATGAAAAATTGTTTCCTGTGGTTCAGATATTCCAAATTGTTAGCCCAATTTACAACCTTTTCCACAAGGAAATTAGCAGAAACTAAATGTGAGTCATGCTTCAATGTGTGTATAGAAAATTGCATAGAATTCATGATATTTCTGCCAAGTGGAAGCCAGTCAGAAGTAGAACAAATAATTACTCACTACATGACATGAAATAATCCTTTTTCTCTCTCATAGCACATTTATGACCTTCTCTTTATATGTGAAAGCAGTAGCTGAGCTGCTATTGTAATATACACTGCTGCACTGAGCTTTAAAAAACTGCCTGGAAAATCAGGACTCCTTAACCAGTGTGTTCATCACTGTTTGGCACAGTATATTTTACATAGTAGGTGTTTAGTGACACTGAAAATCCCTCCCAGCAGAGACCATTCTCAGGAAGGAGTGATTCTGTAGGACCTGAAATTGGTGGTGAATCAGTTCGCTCTTCCACCCCTGCTCAGAGTGCAACAGACTATAAGAAAGAACAGTAAAGTGCTTGTGGTTGTGAAAGACTATAGCAACATTATAGGTGCATATTTACTAGCATGAGACAGGATATATGGAGATGTTACTGGTGCCCATTCCAGCTAATTGATGATAAACGGGAAGACAGTGATACAGTGATTGTAATAATGTGACTATAAATACAAATAGAAGTCTGTCATAAAAAAGAAAGCACAAAAGAAATAAAGTTGTAAAGCCACTATATACTGCACACTTACTATCAGATACTAGGCTAAGATTTAACTCCAAGTTTTACCAGAGCTCAGCTATATAGCTATTTTCCCTACCTTACAGGTTAGAGAAATAATTTGAGCATAGGATTTGCATAGTCATTCATTTCATATGTGTATGTTTGCAGTATATGTGTGGGGACACTGGATTGATCTGTCTTAAGATAGACTTGCCTTGCATGCAACAGAACCAGGTTTGATCCCTGGTGCCGCGTGATGATCCTCAGATCCATACCAGGTGTAACACCTAAGTGCAGGGTCAGGAATCAGCCTTGAGCAGCACCGGATATGAACAAAGCATACATGCCACACTCAGAGTGACATAAAATGATTATAAACTCACCTTCTCCCATGATACACCAAGTCTATAGTATATATAAAAATATTTGCTCTTAAAGTTCTAATTGTTTTTGTATATAGGAAGTATACTATATTATATTAAATTATTTGAAATTCTTTATTTATATAGGTTCAAATAATCTAACAATCAATGACTAGTATTGATTGTTGGTGATTTATTTTCTGATAATTACTTTTGTAATTTCTTTAAGTTTTTTGAGCAAGCAATATGAAATAAATTTGTTGTTTTCCAGTCAAGGGAGCAGGTTGGGGGATGGCAGGGATCCTGGGAATACTGGTGGAGGAAAGGGATCATTGGTGATGGGATTGTTGTTGGAACAGTGATAACTTAAAAACTCCATTGTGAACAGTTCTGTACATCATGGTGTATCAATTAATTAATTAGTTAAAAGCAAAAAATTAATCAATAAAAATAGAAAGTGAACACCAGTTAGCAACTCTTTAGAGAAGAAATAAGAACACCACAATGAGACATATAGAAAAGTTTGATTATCATAATTCTCCATCATCATTGTCCTTTCATTGTCCCAGTGATGATCCACAATTAAGAGAAAACTCACGCTGTAATTCCCTATATCATGGACCCAACTTCAAAGATCAACCTTTATAGTCTTAGAGAATAACTTACTATATATCTAACTTTGAAACGATGAAGTTTATCCATGAAATGCGATGTGATGTTGTGATGAGCAAACAGAAAAATCTGTTAAAGGACTTTCATTGTAGTGTTTTACCTTAGGGATCTAAGTAGAGACAGCCTTTGAAAGAAGTTCAGAACTTTATGTGAAACAGGGTCATTTAATCTCTAAACATTAAACTTAGGGACAAGAAAACTCTGAGGTGCTCTTCAGGCTTTGTCACTGATGTAGTAGACAGTAGAAAGTTCCTTGGTCATACCTTCCTCTGCCTTGATAAAGCTGGTGAGTATCATCTTTACTTTTTCCTTTTTTTGTCTCTTTATTTTTTTGAATGTTGAAAAATAAGTAGGTGAAAACATTCATAAGCCTTGGGAGGAAACAAATATGCAGATCCAGATGACTGAAGAGTCCCAAATAATAAGAACATAAAGGAACTCACACCAAGATACATGGTAATTAAAATAACCAAAATTAAAGATAAGGGAAAAGTTAAAAAAACACCACTTAAAGGAAGAACTTATTACATACAGGTACCTTCCCTATGACAATAAGTATACTTTTCACCAGAAAATTTTCAGGCTAGGAAAAAGTGTCATGATATCCTCAACGGTTTTTAAGAAAAAAGGAGGAAAAATTCAAACCAATAATAATTTACTAGCAAAATTTTATTGAAAATTAAAGAGGACATGAAGGTTTCCAGAAAAACAAAGACCAAACAGCTTATATCCACCAAACATTTTTCTTATAATATGTGGATAAGGAATTTAATAAAAAAGAAAATATTATCATTGGTAATATGAAGACATCAAAGCATAATTATCACTGTAAAATAAATTATTTAGAAAATTAATCACATGTAAGGCTAATATGAAAATTAAGAGAATACTAAAATTAACTACAATTTAAAATATATATTATTCACAAAATAAATGTGCTTTTTTATCAAAAATGTAAAATGCAGGGATAGGGGGCATAATGAAGGATTTTAGAATACACTAAACTTAGGTTTATTCACTTAAAGTAGACTCATTTATATTTTATATAGACTCATGGAAACCGCAAAATAAATACTATAGTAGATACACAAAATATAATGAGGAAGAAATTGATTCTTATCATTAAGAAAGCTATCATCTGGGGCCAGAGCGATAGTCCAGTAGGTAGGGCGTTTGTCTTGCACACGGCTGGCCTTTGCCGACCCGGTTCGATCCTCAGCATCCCATATGTTCCCTGAGTACCGACAGGAGTGATTCCTGAGTGCAGAGCCAAGAGAAACCCCCTGAGCATTGCCTGGTGTGACCCAAAAAAGGCAAAAAAAAAGAAAGCTATCATCTAACAAAGGGAAGTAGCAAGAGTAGAACAAAGATAAAGAACCACTAAAGAGCCAGCAAATAATGAACAAATATCTGTAAGTGCACACCTACCTATAAGTAGACACCTGTAGATCACTTGATCACTTGACTTCCTGTAGATCATCAATTTACTCATGTGGGCAACCAGTAACATCACAATACGTTCTGTACTATGTGAGATAGCCCAAGGGCATCTGCCCACTCCAGGATCATAAAGAGCCTCAAACCATTCCATCAAGTCATGGGAATGAGGTCTATAATTGTTATTGGAATGCGGCATGTCAAATACGACACGGGTAGCTTGCAAGGCTCTGCCCACCTGTAGACACTTACTTTAAAAAGTAACTCACTAAACTTTCCAATCAAATGCCATGAAGTAGCTGAAGGGACAAAACAAACAAAGCCCATGTTTATGCTGATTACAAGAAACTTGCTTCAAAAGATAAAAAACACACTGCATTGAAATTGGAGGCACAGAAAAAGATTATTCAAATGGGTATCAAAAGAAATCAGGACAGCTAGACTTATATTCTGCCAAAATAGAATTTAAAGCAAATACTGTGGATACTAAGAATGTTGCAAAATGATAAGATAATCAATCCAACAAGAGTACATAAAATTGTAAATATTTATTTATCTGACATAGGAACGCCTCAGTATAATGCAAATATATGAGCTGAGAGAGAGCTCAAACAGCAGAGTCCATTCTTTCTAAGCACTGCTGAGCATGCATCCCAATGCTGCAGTGGGGGTAGGGGACATCATAATAATAGCAAAACAACTACTGCAACGGCATATATTAATAGATCTAAAGGGGAAAATAAACATAAATACAATATCATATGTGACTCTAAACCCTAAAAACATCAATGGATTGATCATCTATACAAATATATTATTAAAAAGTATTTGTCTTTGCCAGAGAGATTGTACAGCAGATAAGACACTCCGCTTCCATGCACCCAGCAGTGCTTGACCCTGACACCACATGTGGCTTCCTGAGCACTGCCAGGAATGATCTTGAGAACAGATCCAGGAATGAGCTCTGAGCACTCCCAGGTATAGCCAAATAAACAACAACAAAAAAAGGGAAAATATTTGTCTCAAATAACACATTACTCCAGATGGATACAGATACGTAGATATGTATGAATGTATTTAGTAGATAAATAAGAGAAT
>JAJIBD010007012.1:0-114111 GCA_021461705.1 Cryptotis parvus | reverse complement strand
GATGAATCACACAGTTGAATAGAATATGAATATTTTTACAATTTTTGAGAAGCCTGACCTCTGATATATAATTTTAGGCAAATAAAAATATGTTCTACCTCTTAAGTAGAGGTACACATTAATGTAAATGGAGAATATAATG
Organism: Cryptotis parvus; assembly: GCA_021461705.1. NCBI lineage: Eukaryota > Metazoa > Chordata > Mammalia > Eulipotyphla > Soricidae > Cryptotis > Cryptotis parvus. The sequence continues at coordinate 113,969 of JAJIBD010007012.1, read as the reverse complement.
AGTAACTTATTTTTGGATGCTCACTCAACACTTGCTTTCAACTTAAATCAAAGAATATTTTTTCTTCTCTCTTAATCTAACAGATGGTGTATAAACAGGTGAATGAACTACAGAAAGACAAAAAAAGTGTGCTTGTAATCTATCCATTTACTTTATTTGTAAAGTTTAAAGTCAAGTTGTTCGTTATTCTTTGTTATTCGGAGATCAAAAATCTTGTTTTACACTAAATTTACATGACTTTTCTCACTAACTATAACTTCAGTTCAACTAAAAATAAGGATACTTTTCAATGATTTTTATTATATAATAAGGCCCCCTGGAAATCTATTGTTATAAAATGACATTCATATTTTACCTAAATAGTGAAAAGAGGAACATCATTCTAGTGATATACTGTTTACATGACAAGACATGACGTCTAATTCCAAGGTGACTTTGAATTAGGCTACACATTAATTTTACATTTAAATACCAACTTGGATGAAGAGTAACTATCCTAAATGTCATTTTCACTATCACTTAGAGTATAGCCTATTGTGACCTATATCTGAAATAGCAGTCATTATTTCAGAAGGTGCTGTTTCAGAAGGTGATGGTACTCCATAACTGGCAATGGATGAAACCATAGGCACAACAGGCAATGAGCATCTACTTGTACTAGGTACTAGGATAACAAACTATAATTCTTTTTTTTGGGGCAGAGGGTAATGGGTCCTCCCAAGGGGTGTACAGGAGGTCCTGGAGCTCTTTCTCTATCAACCAGGTCAGTGGTTCAATGCAAAGGTAATAACTTGTTGTCGGGGTGGATCATGCACTACTAGGGATTATCCAGGCCCTTCAGCAGTGCTCAGTATTACACCTAATAATCCTGTGGGACCAGGGTTCAAACTCTGATCAGTGACATACAAGGCAATTGTCATAACCACTGAACCATCTCTCTAGCTCCCCAAAGTCTTAAACCCTATCTTAAGGAACATCGGTACAGATTTAGGTATAAAAACAACTACAAAGTAAAGTGCAAATCTGGCATAATACAGTCATGAAATATCACATATCATAGGAACAAAACTGGCTGCAGAGAAGAAGAATGTCACATTTGGGGCCGGGAAAAAATACAGAAAATTGGACAGTGCTTCCTTTTGCATGTGCCTTACCCCGTTCATTCCCTTCACCACATATCTCCTGAACCTTATCTCTACCAGCAGTGACCCCTCATTGCAAAGCTAGCAGTAAGACCTGAGCACTGCTGGTGTGGCCCTAAGAATAAACAGACAATAAAAAGGATGTCACATTAAGGTAAAATAACTTATTAAATATATAGGAGCTCAGATGCTGAGTGAGAGTAGGTAGGGTAAGAAAGTCAACACCTGAGCCAGAGAGATAATACAGTAGTTAGGGTGCTTGCTTGCGTATGACTGACCTGGAGTTCATCCCCAACATTCCTATGTTCTCCCAAGTACCTCCAGGAATAATTCCTGAGTGCAGAGCCAGAAATAACCCAAACACCACAGGATATGGCCTCAAAACAACAGCAATAGTTTTTAAAATAAAGTAAAAAATTTAGACTCATGTACACAAAAAAAAATAACACAGGAAGGAAGCAAGTGACACTCTAGAATTGCTTTTATTTTAGCAAAAATGGTGCATAGCAACCTGGAGAAGAAAGGGGGAAATCAAGCTAGTGTCATTAGCAGATCTGAAGATATCCTGAAACTGATATGCTAAGGAGTGTTTAGAAAGCATTTCCTATAGTGTGCATAGGAGGTTGGGGGAGGTGGAGAATGTGACCTCATAATAGTGTTCAGAGAGTGAAATTTCATTATCATTAAAAATAATCCCACTGAGGGGCCAGTAGAAGTGGTAGGCACATATCTACCATGAACAATGTGTTTAGTTTGTCTGTTGTCACCAATTGAGCTGGGATAAGTGAATACCGCTAAGTGTGGACCCTGGTCATCTGCGCTGTTGGGTGACCACCTTCAGGAGTGGCCCTGAGCTTCTCCCCAACATTACTGCGAGTAGTCCTTATTAAAAATATCATACACTGAAATTATCTCTTATTGACAAGGTCACAAATAGTTTCTATTCTCCTTTCTCACATGCCGTTAAGAAGATGAATTTATATGAGCCCTAATATATTTTTTTTAATTCAAAAGAACATTTGTTGTGGAAGAAAGAAATAAAGAAAATTCAAATTATTTCTAACAGTTTCTTCATGAAGTATGTTTTCTGAATTTTTTTCTACTTAGAAACATGTTTGAAAGTTCTTCCCAACAAAATTTCATTTTTACCAAGGATGAAATCATATTTTAGTATTTTAAATTACTAATATAATGTAAACATATTTCACATCTAAACAATGGTAGAAGTCTGTGATCAGAATCTCTCAGACTAAATCAATATGCTTTTACATTATTGAACTATCATTTGTCATTTGTCTTCCTGTTGTTCATCAATTTGTTTGATTGGATTCCAGTAACATCTCCGTTCATTGGGAATGAGGTCCATTATTGAGACTGTTTTTTGTATATCAAATACATTGCGGGTAGCTTGCCAGACTCTGCCGTGGCTTTGGGTGCATCCTAGGGAGCCCAGTCTTTTCTATGTCAGACCATCAACCATCCAGGGACTACGGGCAGAGCCCTGGGTGTAGACAAGCCTGTCTCCTGTCTGCCACCTGCTGATGCAGCTGAGTACCGCAGCCATACCTGCAACACCTCGAGGGGCAGGTGGAATACAGCAAATGTATTTATGGTAACTTGAACATTCTAGTTCTAAAGTTAGATTATATCATTCTCATTTTATAAATAAATATAAAAGCTCTATCCATACCAACAATTTCACTATTCACTGAATCCATGAGAATTATTTGATATTAGAACCAAATGACAAAACTGAAAACAAACATCACCTGGAGTACAAAATACAGTGGTTTTACTTTCTCCTTATAAATGTCAGTTTTAAAGAATTTTTTATGGGATGGATTTAAAACTCAAATGGCATTGGGGATAGAGAGATATATAGAGGCCAAGGAACCATATATGATATTCTAACACCGCCAGATGTGGAACCTAGAGCAGAGAATCAAGACTAAACCCTGAGCACTGACAGGTGTGACCCAAATATCCCATCCTATAAAAATAAAAGTCAGGTGGTATCATACAGCAATACATCCATGAAGAAGGGAAAGCCAGATTTCAAGACCATGGAAATGAGAAGCCATTCTGTTCTCTGAAGAATACCAGCACATTTGAACTTGCAAAACACAGTACCACAGCAAGGTAGGAAGCCTTTTACTGCTCTTGACTTCTGCTACCCTTGTGTGTATGGGAAAATAGTAATTTATTCATTATTTTATGAATATCTCCAGCAGCTAAACATGTCTCTTTTTGGTTTGCTTTGGTAGAGATAACCAAGATCAATTAAAAAAAAAAGAAACAAAAGGATTGCACTCAGAGTTTACAGCCCAGAAATCAACTCAAATTGCTCAGAAACTGGGGCCAATAATATCATATATTATAAGACATTTTCTGGCACTGGAGTAGTATATTTGTTCCAGTGCTTGCCTTCCATGCTGCCAACTCAATCCTCAGCACTGCATATGGTTGGCTGAGCCCACTGGGAAGGATCTCTGAACAAGAGCCCTCAGCACTGTCGGGAGGCCAATAAAGCTAAAGAAATTTTAAAAAGGCATCTTCATCTATAAATGTTCCAAAGTCCTACAATGATTCTAGAACATATTGTTTTCAATATTCTCTCAAAATTCACTTACAATTGTGATGATCTTCATTAATGGTCAGTGACCGGATACTTTCCACTTCTTCATTAAAATGTAAACGCCATGATGACGGTATAAAATGTGGACTGTTATGTTTGTAGTGCCTTATTCAAAGAGAAAGCATTTAATGATAATTTTTAGAATGAATACATGATAGAACAAAGTATTAGTGTTGATAGGTTTGAATCATATAAAGAGTTTCCTCATAATTTTCTCTCATTTCCTTAAAATTTAGGCCAATGTTCTGGGGGTAAGTCCAATGCAAGCAAAACATGACAGATTTTTTAATCAACCCATATTTTTTCTAATGCCTTTAAAACATTTCATTTATACAATCACTTTATTAAGATGTCAATAGTTCTAACATTTGATGTGAAAAGCAAAATTGAGTCTGTCAGAGCAGCAGATCTCAAGTATAATCTATAATTTTTATCTTTTTGAGATTCAGTTATTAAAGTCAAGCAGTTTGTAATGTCATTTAGAAAAAGGTTTTATTTTTTTAAAAAAAATCTTACTAAAATATGCTTGATATATTACTTGAATAGGCTGGCAGCATAAAAATGTGAATTCAAGCAATAGAATGTAAATTATAAAAGGAAAGAAGTTAATTCTTAACTTTTAACTTAATATTAAACATAAATTAGAAATAAGTGGAAAGTCTAAAACAAACAAACAGAACTCTATTTTCAATTATGTTTCTGCTGCATAGAATCTCTTGTACATACTTAAGCACTTTCAAATTCAGGGATTCATGCTGTCTTTATTACAATGTTAACATAAAACTTGTAAACATAAGGATGTTAGACATCAACATTTCGTAAGGATTATATAATAAATTAGTAACTAGTGTGCTTCAAATTGAAACAGTATACATAATAACAAATATAAGTGAAATGAGTGTTACATGACTTGATTAGAGGTTATAATATGCATTTCCTAAGTTTGAATAGGCATCAAAAATGATATGTGATAGAGAAGTCTAGAAAATTTGAGATTGTTTGCTATATTTGCTACTAACACCTTAGGGATTTTTCATTGTTGTCTGTTTTGCTCTTGTTTTGAGACATTTCGGGGTTTCTACGTGTGCGGTGTCGCTCGCTAAGGATTAAACTTCTCAGTCAGAAGGGTCCTAGGTTTGGCAAACACGGGTGCGAGGTGGGTGGTTTCTTCCGGTTTGATGTGCGAGGGAAGTGGCCTGGTGGGTGTGTTTTCAGCGGGCTCGGGGTCAGTGTGTGTGCGCTGAGGGCTCTGGTGGCCCAGGAGGTGTGGACTGCTTAGAAGGTTAGGCGTGCTTAGGTGTGCTGCTGGGGCTGTGTTGCCCCAGGGGGTGCCTCACGGGGCTGCTCGTTCGGATGGTTGCTGTGGCTGCCGACAGCAAGGGAATGAGGTCTTTCTTCATGGAGAAATAGTCTTGTCCGGTCTTGCTGGGGGATTCTCAAGAAGGAGCCTGAGGCTTTCAAAAGGTTAAATCTTAGGACTCGTGTGGCGGCTGCCTCCGTGCTTCGCGGAGGGATGGTGGTTCTTCCCCAGTAGGCTGAAGGGGCCCAATGGCCGCTTTCCTCTGACTCCTGAGCCACCCAGAAGAATAGTATACCCCCTTGTTTTGAGACCACACTCAGCAGTATTCAGGGTTCACTCCTGGCTCTACACTCAGGATTGCTCCTGACATACATGGTATGCCATAGATTAAACCCAAGTACAATCACAGCAGAACCTAAGTCCTAGACCATGTACAAGCTTGGTAGCATCCCTCCTACTGTACTCTCCCCAGCACCCAACCCTCAGGAATTCTTAACCCTAAAAAATTCCCTAAGCAGTAAGGAGATAGGACCGTTTTTTGTTATGTTGCAAGAAAACTTCTGAAAAGCCCCCAGGCTTCCTAAAGAAAGATAAGGGGACCTGGTCTGGGTTCTAATTTGATTAAAGATAGAAGCATATAGCTCTCACCCTGGATCTGGGAGAAACTACAGAAGAAACTGATACTGAATTGGTTGCTAACAGTCAATTACTGAATCAATCCTGTCTATGCAAGAAAGCCTACACGACTGTATAATAAGGTGCAGAGCCTCAGAATGCTGAGTCACAGAGGTACTGGGAAGGCCACCCCTGAAGAGAATATAAAGCATTATAATGCTTCTTTTTTCTTTTTCTTTATTGAATATTTAAGGAGACATAAAATATTATTTAATTTTGTTAGCATTAATATTTCTTGATTATTAGCTGTTGTATAGAATTTATTTTTTAATTTTTATTATTATTTAAAATTTTTATTATACCACCGTGAGATATACAGTTACAAAAGTGTTCATATTTTGGGTTTCAGTCATACAGTGTTCCAGCACCATCCCTCCACCAGTGCCCATTTCCCTCCATAAATGTCCCCTGATTCCCTCCCCCTCCCCAACCTGTGTCTATGGCAGGCAATTTTCACCTCTCTCTCTCTCTCTCTATCTCTCTTTCTCAAGAAATCCCATTCACAATTGTGCCATGAAAATCAAATACCTAGGAATTAGCTTATCTAATAGTGTAAAGGACCAATACAAAGAAAACTATGAAACACTGCTTCAAGAAATAAAAAGGACATGAGGAAATGGAATCACAGTACCTGCTCCCGGATAGGAGAATCAACATTGTCAAAAAGGTAATACTCACTAGAGCTTTATACAGATTCGATATGGTCCCTATAAGGATACCTAAGACATTCTTCAAAGAAATAGAACAAACACTCCTGAAATTTGTATGGAATAATAAACCCCTACGGATAGCTAAAGCAATCGTTGGGAAAAATAAGATGGGAGGCATCATCTTTCCAAACAACAAACTCTACTACAAAGCAACAGTAATTAAAACAGCATAGTATTGGAATAAAAAAAGAGACCTGTGGACCTGTGGAATAGAGTTGAGTATCCTGACACCTAACCACAAATACATGATCATTTACTCTTTGATAAAGGAACAAAAAGTATGAAATGGAGCAAGGAAAGCCTCTTCAACAAGTTGTGCTGGGAAAACTGGGCAGCTACATGTGAAAAAATGAATTTGAACTTCTGTCTAACATCATACACACAAATCAGATCAAAATGGATTAAAGATCTCAATATTAGACCTGAATCCATAAAGTATGTCAAAGAAAATATAGGATAAACCCTCCACAACATTGATGCTAAAAGTATCTTCAGAGATGAAACACCACTAACAAAGCAACTGGAAGCAAAGATAAACATATCGGACTACATGTAACTAAAAAGTTTCTTCACCTCAAAAGAAACAATGACCAAGATACAAAGACAGACCACAGAACAGGAAAGAATATTCACCCAATACCCATCTGATGAAGGGTTAATATTCAGGATATATCAGGCACCAGTAGAACTTTACAAGAAGCAAACAGCCAACCCCATCAAAAAATGGGGAGAAGAAATGAACAGAAACTTCGACAAGGAAGAAATTTGAATGGCTAAAAAGGCATATGAAAAAATGCTTATCATCACTAATCATCAGAGAGATGTGAATCAAGACAACAATGAGATATCATCTCACACCACAGAGACTGGCACATATTCAAAAGAGCAAGAATAAGTGCTGGCAGGGGATGCAGGATGGATGAAACTTTCATCCACTGTTGGTGGGAATGCCGACTGGTACAGCCTTTTAGGAAAACCATATGGACATTCCTCCAAAGACTAGAAATTGAGCTCCTGTTCAACCCAGCCATACCACTCCTGGGAATATACCCTGGGGAGCCACAAACACACAGCAGCAACACCATCTGCACTTCTATGTTCATAGCAGCACTATTCACAATAGCAGTATACTTTTTCCCCATTCTGTTTGCTCTGCCTTTTTCATGTAGCTGCTCCTAAATCATAATCCCTTTCATAATAAATTGATGAGCTAATATGTGAAATGTTACTCTGGGTTTTGTGAGATGTTTTAGAAAATTAACTGGATTCAAGCTAGTAGGAATTATGAAACCTTCTGATTTATAGCCAATTGGTCAGGAGCATACATAACAACCTGGGCTTGTAACTAGAGTTTGAGGATGAAGTAGTGGGTAACTTGGTAGGAATGACATCTCAAACTGTGAAATTGAACCTTACCTCCTGGTAGGGTCATAATTTAATTGAATGGTCGGACGCAAAGCTGGTATCCAAGAATTGCTTTCTAGTATGGGTGAAAGTCCCTGCCACACTAATTGGTGTTGAGAGTTCAGATCATTTAGTTGCATATAGATCTCTGTAAGTAAAGAGTGTAATGTTCTTATTCCCTTCATATCTCTTATGAAGGAAACAAAACATAAAATGCAAAATATATGGGTACCACCCATTGACCGTATCATGTTATTCTACTGACTACAACTGTGAAGTGACTCCTGAATAGCAATTTATTTTGAGTAATGATATTAGACCATACAGGGTTTTTATATAAAACCAAACACACCACTGGTGGGAAAATGAAAAGGGAAAACTCCAGAACTAGAAGAATGGGAATACAACATACTCATTTTTATGTGTTGAAATATAATATTCACTGTCTTCCCGTTCATCATCGATTTGCTTCGAGCGGGCCCCAGTAACATCTCCATATGTCCTATCTCATGCTAGTAGAGCCCAAGGCATCTGCTTGCTCAAGGAACATAAAGAGCCTCAATCCATTCCAGAATGAGGTCTATAATTGTTACTGGTATTTGGCATATATATCAAATACAACATGGGTAGCTTGTCAGGCTCTGCCATGCAGGTAGCATATTCTTGTAGGCATCTCTAAGTCCAGCATTTATTGATGAACCTCGCGGCCACTTGCGACCGCGAGCTGGGCGCTGATAAGCTGGTCTGCTGGGTGGAGGTCTGACGAGAAAGAAGTCTGGATGTGGAAAATGGAGGCCCTCATGGAGTGAGGGGTCGTCTGGCTTGTTGTGAGGCTCTGCTGGGGTGGTGGGCCAGGGCTAGAACCCACCATTCCTCCCGAGCGCCTCGTGAGGGGCAGGTCACGGGGGAGAGCCAGCAGCAGCTCTGCCCCATGTCTGGGAGTCCGAAATATAATATTATCACATTAATTTCTCTCTGATTGGACACATAGACTGTGATGCTAATGAAAATTAGTTTTTAAACTTTATATAAAACCAATATGTGATGTTCACATTTGAATATTTCTATGTTCTTTAATTTTTCTTAACTGATATACCAGTAGCAATTATAGACCTCATTCCCATGATCTGATGGAATGGTTTGAGGCTCTTTATGTTCCTGGAGCAAGCAGATGCCCTTGGGCTCTACTTGCATGAGACAGGACTTATGGAGATGTTACTGGTGCCCGCTCGAGCAAATTGATGATGAACGGGAAGACAGTGACAGTGATACAGTGATATAACAAAAGGTTATGATATATAATAAATATATTTTAAATGATTATATACTATATTTTGACTTGAATTCAAAATATATCATTAATTTTCTATTGAATGAGTGACATAATGTGGGGGTTGGGGACAGATAGCCAAAAAAAGAAAATGTACAATAGTTTAGTGTGGAGAAAATAAAACTTAGGAAAAGTAAATGAAGTTATACTTTCAATGTGAAGCTCTTTAATCTTGTTCTTTGAAAAATGTTAAAAAATATATTCCTTAATATTAAAAAAAGTCTGTAACATTCCATTTTTAAATAATGGACTCTACCCTGTTATCAGATTATTTGAAAGGGGGAGATGAGAAATGATGGAATACTATTTAGTCATGAAAAGAAGAAAACCTTCCTATTCGCTTTGATAGGAATAGAATGTGAAGTCACTTAAGGGAACAGTCTAGCAGAGAAAGATGATATGAATGATATCTATGATATCTATCACTAATAGATAATATTTGAAAAATTTAAACTCATAGAAGAGTAAATTCTATTTTGAGAGACTGGATTTGGGAAAATGCTGGTGTAAAGATAAAAACTACCAGTTTTTAAAAAAAGTTCTGAAATTATAATACCTCTTGCTGACTTTAGTTAATACTGCAATATATGGTAAATTTTTCTGAAATACAAAATATACTTCATATATCCCTAAATATTCACACATAAGAAAAAAATGAAGGTGTCAATTCAGATTACTGAACAAGTATTATGAATATGATTTAGGGATAAAATCAGAAATATAAATAAACGGAGAACTGAAGAAGGAAAATTATCTGAAAAAATAAAAAGCTGGCTGATACATGAAAATGAAAGCAAAGATCATTAACTGGAATTATAATAAAACAAAAGCTTTTGTCCATTAAAGAAAAATTTTAAGGAAATTATACAACCTCATACTGAATTTCTGCTCATATTCTAATGAGGGCTTAATTTCCAATATATATGTAAATATGTACACATGCATGTATGTGTATATATACATATATATTTAGGTACAGATTTCAGTAATAAAATCAACTCAGTTTTACAAATAGAAAGTTCAGACACTTATCTAAAGAGGGCATTTAACAAGGCAAAGAGGTATATGAAAAGGTGTTCATCGTCACTGCAAATCAATCAAGGTACTGCCTCACTCATGTGGTGGGGACCTTTATCTAAATGAAAAGCACCTGATGACAAGGGTCTGGACAAAGAAACACTGTGTATTGACGTCGAGACTGTAAACTGATGCAGTCGTTTACTGTTTCTACACTAAGGACCAGCACCTGTTCTGCTAACTTGTCCATTAACTAGTAGTTAGAACTAATGCCATGCGCCATTGATTTCCTGTGGGGGTAACGGGGAGGTGCCCCACACAAAATCTGGGAGCAGGGTCAGGGATCCCCTTCTGTCCCAGGGATTGGCAGTATGAGGACAGAGAAAGATGCAAGAATCTGGCAAAGTTTTAACATGTGCTTTACTTATCACTGTCTTATGCCAATTATAATTCAATAAATAAATTACAGATTGGTAGATCTTATGAACTACACCTGCTATTCAAGTGAGACTGCTAACGTGGAAAATGTTTTCACACCCTAAGAAAGTTTTCTAATTTGCATTTCTTTGGAACGTTCATTGCTTTAAAGGAAAGTGAGAGTTGTATTAGGGAATAAAAATGTAAATGGCATATAATTTCTTGAAGTTCTGCGACATTTGTAAGCTCTTGGATACGCTACTTATTATTTCTGTACTTTAGATGTCTTTGCTACAAGCGTTCAAAGAGAATATTAAAAGATCTAGCAGGGCTTCTGTGGTCATAGTTTAACTGTAACTAGTGAAATAAATTCACAAGACCCGAGGTCAACTGCTTGCAAATCTTTCTAAACTTGAGTCTCTTCTACAACTGGGAAGAAAAAAAACAGAAGAAACCTTTGACCCCAATATAACCAGCCCTGACTCTTTCTGAGCACGTTTTAAACAAACTAATTTACAAATGAGAACCTGTACTTAGACAGCTTCCCAAATGTGAAAATAGAGCTATGGACTATTTTAAGGGCACTATAATCTCTGACCTCAGCCTTACTGTGCATTGTGTTTCTTTATATTATTACTTAAATATGAAACTATGCTAACCTCAATGTAAATCACTTCTGGTATCCCAGAGGGGAAAATATAATTAATTCTGTTCATAGCCCCATAGCAATATATTACTGCATTTACATATTTCTACTCGGTTATTTTACCATTCTTCTTCAAACCCTCTAAATCAGAAACACACACACACACACCCCTCACTCTATTTTTTTTTCCTTTTGTGCTTTTGGGTCACACCCCGAGGTGCTCAGGGCTTACTAGTAGCGGGTCTCAGGGGGACCCAGTGGGGCGCTGCTGGGTCAAACAGAGACAGGCGGTGTGCAATGAAAGCACCCACCCGCTATGCAATCACTTGGCGCGGCTCTAATTTTTGAACATGTTCACAGTAAGATAAATGTATTTCGCAAATTCTAAACTATTTTCTCATGGGCAAACTAGTCTCATTTGAATATTAATTGGCTGCTAGACGATTATCATATAAAACCGAATTTGCCAAGCAAGTGTCTTCAAGTAGAAATTGCCAAGTGGAACGGAAAAACGACTTGGGCCTCTCCACGAAGCCCGACCAGCCCACGCTGCCTGCAGCCCAGAGCTTTGAGGACACACCTGCTTCTCGCTCCCACAAGTCTCCTTCGGCTCCTTGGCCACCCCATAGCTGGGGTCATTCCGGGCCCTGCCATCTGCGATCTGAACCTCCGCAGCCGCCCATTAGGGTCTTTTCTGCAGTTCTTGTGCGCACAAGAGCGGCATGAGCTGGTGTGCAGGAGCACGCGTGTGTGCCTCTGAGTGAGCGTGGTGCGTGAGTGCGTGCAGGTGGGTGCGATTCTCAAAGCCCACCTGAGGCTTCTCATCCTGTAGTCCTTGGCAGTTGTTCTGAAGACTAGGAGCCTTCCACCAGCCCTGTGACTGGAGTCACTTTGTATTACAACACACACACACACACACACACACACACACACACACACACACACACACACACACACACACACACCACACCACACCACACCACCACCACCATCAGGCTAGTAACAGCTGCGATTTATCTGTTTATATTGTGAAACCACAATCCAGACAGTGGGAGCTTCATTAGAGAATCGAGTACACTTTGTTTGTTGCTCGAGGCTTAGAGCCTAGAACAGGAACACAATAGGGATGCAAGGCTGTAATCGGGAACTACCAGGCATGTGCTAATTATGAAATGTTATTTCTAACGGGACTGGAGTGGTTCAGGTTCCTGTTTAGCACGTGGCTGCCTGGGGTTTGTTCCCTCTGACCTCCACCATTGGGATGGCCAGGATAAACCCTGATACCTGAGGAACATAAGAACCACAAGGCTTCCTGAACGGTCTACCTGGAGGCCTTGGAGTCCCGGGATCAGGACCTGGGGCTCTACTGAGCTCTTTCGGGTGCGGAGCCTCCCTGATCACCTCAATGCTTGGAGACTGGTTTGCTCTTCAAGTCCGTGTTCTCCCTGAAACATGCATATCGCTTGCTTGTCTATGAATATTTTCTTGCTAGCTTTACCCCTTTGGAGAAGCTCATGTTCTTTCTTGAACGTGTAATTCTCTCTCTCTCTCTCTCTCTCTCTCTCTCTCTCTCTTCTCTCTCTCTCTCTTTTTTGCTTTTTGGGTCACACCCGCGATGCTCAGGGGTTACTCCTGGCTCTGCACTCAGGAATTACTCCTGGCGATGCTCGAAAGGGACCATATGGGATGCCGGGGATCGAACCTGGGCCGGCACAGGCCGGCCAGTGCAAGGCAAACGCCCTACCCGCTGGGCTATCACTCTGGCCCCAAACATGTAATTCCCTCTTTCACTCCTCTCACATCTTTCTAGTATAAATTCTAATCTCCTTAGCCACAGGAAAATTATCATAATTATATTGAATTTCATAATTCAGTATACATATACTTGCATATTGAGCTACTGTAGATATATAACTATTATACTGCAATGATATAAAATGATATAAATTGGGTGTATTAACATTTGCCGACTATCCTGTTTAGTTTTATCTTGATTGAATAGACAGTAAAATACAAATTGTAATAAAATGAGCATTATGTTGAGGGGACAATTATGAAAAGACATTCCAGATTGGCATGGATTCCACTAATGATTTAAGCTTTGACGAGTCTAGTCCATGTGAATCCCAAATACCATAACTGTACAAATGAAATGCTAGATCTTTAGATCTTTGATTGTAACTTAACTTTGGTTAGAAATGATAATCTAACATGCACTCATTTAGGATTTCAAGAGTTTATATATCTAAGCTAAATAATACATGGTTTGGCAGATATATGCCATCTCAATTATCTTCTCAGAGGACAAAATTTCTTATTGCTGAGAAATTAATTCCATGCTTATTAAGAAATTTAAATTGTATACATTTTATTTTGTTAAATAAAAATCCATTAGCATTTCTATATTCATACTCATTTTCATGTTTATATAGAAGTATTCAATATGCATTTAAATATACAAATCTACATGTTTATATACACATGGCCATATGTTTATATACAATTAAATGTATATATGCTCTTAAAACACTTTAATTTTTTCAGTAAAAACTTATTTTACCTGTTGCAAAAGTATTTTCTCAAACTAAAGCAATTTTTACTTTGAAAACTGTTATTCACCATTGCGACCATGATTGTAAATGGAATTTTCCATCTAGCACTCTTAGGGGGGTTACTGACTCCTTAATTTGATGGTTCGGGACCTATTTATAATTATAATAAAAATACATGTTTGAACATATTTCTGAATGACACAGTTATTTAATGACATCCATTTCCACTGGCCAGGGCAACATTATTGCCAGCATTTAGAAAGAATTATAAACTCACTGAACATGATACAAAAAAAAGAATGTAATCCATACGGTGTTTTCATATTCACCCTGAGTCTTGTTTCACATTCTAAAGTTTATGCCTTCTCTGATTCATGTCTTTAGTTAGGTCATACTGCAGCGAAAAACTAATTTAACAGCACTAGTATTAAAATGTACTTGGTTTGAGTTAAAATCAGGAAATTTGAAATGACAGGTCTGTAGTGAAAATATTTATGCATTACTTTGATTTCAGAAATATTTCCCTGGTGAGTATTTCAACATTAATGAGTTAAATAAAAGTGCACACAATCTCTTTTTCTAGTATATTATATATACACACATATTTATATATACACACAAATACATATATATATGTAAATGAATTTCATAAAAAGTATATTTTATTTTTTATGTGGAGATTATATAATGTTCTTGGAACATTGTGGAATTCCATATAGCAAACATCTCTCTCTGCCTCATAAACAGATACATTTATCAATTCTGTAAGTATTTCCTAAGGGAATATATTTGTGGACAAATAAGAGCTATAGGAGATTCTAAAACAAATTTATTTGCAACAGTATTTGCAACAGTCTGTTTAGAGGAAGAGTCAGAACCACAACAATAGCTTGAATCTGGGAAGTGCATGAAGGGCAAAAACACACTCATGGTAATTTCGTCTTGGTATGACGGAAGTTAGACATGAATAGCAGTTTGCAAAATGAGAATGACAGAAGGGCACAGACTGTGTGCCCAAATGCATAATTACAAATAAAACTTCAGCCTCTCTAGAAGATGTATATAGAAAACTTTGGTCAAATTGGAGTCAGTAGGAAGTACAATATAATAAAATTAGCTGTAAATTGTCACAGAATTTACGATATTTATTTAAAATGTGTATCACAGATATACGATGTCTATTTAAGATATTTTAAAAGAAAACTGTCCAACTGACAGCAAAAGGATGCTCATAAGATGTCTTATGTGTCAGTAATAAACTGTGAATTTTTATCTGGTATAAATGTTAACAGTCACAGAGCATTGCTAATTGAATGTGGTGAGGTAACAATACAGCAAGTTTATAATCTTATAAAGATGCCTCTGCATCTGCCTTGGATTGCCTTCTGCAGGCCACTTCGTAGATAGGGGAGTTGTTTAAATGTGGCAGTTTATCTGACGATGTATTCTATACTGGCTGGTATAAATATTCTCTCATGCTACCACAGTCATCGTGGGACTAGCTAGATCTTACCAGCATATTTGCCTGGCCACGTTGGATCTCTAAATAATCAGACCAGAGAGAAATGCTGTTTGCCTCCAAGCAAGCAAGCATGGCTCCCTGACAACTCAAAGGCAACTAAAATACAAAACTACCGTGTAAGGAACTATAGTTCCTTACTATATTTGAAGACACAAACACACATGCATATGAAGCGATAGCATGGGCCTCTACTTTCAGAAACACTGTCCTAGAGATACAATAAATTATAAATCTTTTAGCATGATATTAACATGTTGCATAGTCTATTGTAATCTTCTTTAGTAACCTAATTTTATACCAGGTATAAAAATCTGGGTGAGCAGAGTTCCCTGCTCTAACTTCCTAAATAAATGTATACCACAGCTGATATTAACATATCAGTCATCTCTGGTGATATCTGGAGTCATCTCATAGAAATTCACTGCTTAGCAAGCCCTGCATTATTTAACTCCTGGAATGCCAACCAATTTCCACTTCATAAAAACACCACCACAGATTTGATAAATACTCAAGAAAGAATCTCAGAACAGATGTTGATATAAAAAGGTCAGAGGAAGCTTTTGGAGGATAATTATAGAGAACATTTAGATGATCTTTTAGATGATCTCAATAAATAAGCAATAGATAGATAGATAGATGATAGATAGATAGATAGATAGATAGATAGATAGATAGATAGATAGATAGATAGATAGATCTATGTGGCACAGAAGCAATGTTCTCAAGAGGAACATTAAATGGTGTATTATAGAAAAAAAAGACAGCCCTAGTTTTGGGGTTAATTTTGCTGTTTATTACAAAAATGATTATGGTATCTATTGTGGATTAATTATGTTTAAATCACTTGTATCACTTGTCTTCCCATTGTTCATCAATTTGCTCAAATGGGCACCAGTAACATCTCCATACGTTCTGTCACATGCTAGTGTAGCCCAAGGGCATCTGCTTGCTCCAGGAACATAAGGACCCTCAAACCATTTCATCAGGTCATGGGAATGAAGTCTATAATTATTAATAGAGGTCTATAATCACAAGCCAGACTTATGATTTGCTCTTCTGCTGAGTGGAGCTCTGACGAGTGGGGAGTCCGGATGTGGAAAATGGTGGCCCTCATAGTGTGGAGGTTCTTCTGGCTTCTTGTGAGGCTCTGCTGGGGTGGTGGGCCAGGAATAGAATCTCCTTCCCTCCAGAGCTCCTTGTGATCAGCTGGGCACAGGGAGAGTCAGTAGCAGCTCTGTCCCGTGTGTGTGTGACACTTATGTTTAAATAGGGGCATTAATGTCTTCCTCACAAAATGGTTTTGAAAATCAAATATATGTAATGGTGTGAGTGAAACTATCTCAAATTTCAAACAAATAGTTTGATTATTTTAAACTAGAAAACTAATGATGAAAATAATGATAAAATTAAGTTTGTTCTAGTATGTGTGATTCAAAATATATAGTAGAATAGACAGTACAATCTTTGCCTGCATTGACAAATATCCACTGGTATTTCACAAATGTATAATTTTCATTTTAGGAGCTAAGTGCTTTGCAGCCAGAGAGATACTAAAAGGGTTAAAGCATTTGCTGCTCATTGTGGCTGCTTTTACCAAGCCTGGTTTGAGTCCCTGAGCACCAGAAGGATCACTCCTGAGCAGTCAGTAACAGATCCTGAGCTTTGTCATGGTGTGGCTCCAAACAAAAACAACAAAAGTATCAGTACTTGATTCAGAGTCATAAAAGCAATTATGAGGGAGAGTAGTTCCACCCGGAAGCCATGCCCCTGGCAATACCAGAGTTTAGGACATTTAATATAAGGGATCAGTCTCAAGACTGCATGGTTTCTACCATTTGAGCTAGCTTGCAGCTCCTAAATGATTGTATTTTTTTAAACTTTTTATTTTTGCTTTTTGGGTCACACCTGGCAATGCTCAGGGGTTACTCCCTGGCTCTGTATTCAGGAATTACTCCTGGCGGTGCTCAGGGGACCATATGGGATGCTGAGGATCGAACCCAGGTTGGCCATGTGCAAGGCAAACGGCCTACCCGCTGGACTATCGCTCTGGCCCCAAATGATTGCATTCTTAACAACTAAGTGTTCTTGAATAATTCTAGATGGATCCAATCTACATATAAATATGTCCTCACATAGCCCTGCCCAGCATCAAACATGTCCTAGTTAATAAGGAAGTAACAGATGTATTTATTCACAGAAATATAATGTCTTGGAAGTTCTAGCCAATGGAAGATACAACAATTGATGCCTATTTAGTCAGCTGTTAGTTCTAATTAGCCAGAATTCAATACTGAATCCACTGTTTACATCACAGCCTGTTAGTTTTCAGAGTAGGGAAAAAAAACACCTCAGTTCTCAGTGCATTTGAATTGGATTTTACAATAAATCTATGATGAAACACATTTATAAGGATATATAGGGTGCCAAAATTAATGAATATTTCCTTTTTTTTCAAATGTAAGAATGAGGGCTATTGAAAAATTTATGCTTTCAAAATGTGGTGTATCCTAGGAAAGAATCTAAATTTTAGAAATATATGGGTATAATACTTTTGCTCTGTGTCCTAGAACTATCTGTGGGAATAATTTTGTCTTCTAGTAATTAGACTCGGTATGCTATGGAGAACTAGAAGCTTGAATAAATTTTGGGCACTCAATTGTAGATGAAACTTTTAAGTCAGATAGAAACATCAAAATGTATGGGTGACAATCAAATAGAAATAGTCTAATATAGTAAACCACATGTTTGCAAATTCATTCTTAATGAAAGAGTTAACTTTTCATTGTCACTGTTGTTATTTTATGGTAATCAAGATGTTTATACTTTACAAGGTAGACAAGTTTCCTGTTTTTACTCCCATTCAATGAAAATAGATATGAGGCCTTCAGTGAGAATTTATCGGTGTAAACGTTGAATGAATTTAAGACCTACCAAAGGAGGAACAAATGGATGAAAAGCATTTGAGGAATATTGGTACAAGTATGAGGCTTCTGTCCCACACAAAATACAATTAATGAGATCTTTGCACTTTAGGGGCTAATGCCCGTGAGCTAGATTTGTGAGTTTAGGACAGGAATTAATCCTGGACTTAGGGAAAATGCAGTTTCTAGTAGGCAGAGAGATAATTCAGCAGGTAGGAATTTTGTCTTTCATTTGTCTGGACCAGACGCCAATTCATATGGATACTGTGGCATATGCCTGCCAAAAGTGATCCCTGAGCAAGTGATTCCTGAGTCAGGAGAAAGCCCTGGCTGCTTCCAAGGGTAGCCCCAAGGCAAATAAAAAATGCAAAGTTCCTGGTTTAGACAAAATAATGGGCCTTGGGAAAGGGAATGAGTCAAAACAATGGAACCTTGGATATTTATATACTGTGCCTAAGACCTAGCAGTGCTGACTTTCTCTGTTCCTTATATGAGATGTGGCCTGAGGGGGTGAGCAGGAATTTCAAGGGCCTATGGCAGCAAAAGCCTTCAAAAGCATCGAAGCATGAAGCATTTGAAGCATGGAATGCCTTCAAAAGCATCGAAGAAATAGCTAAAAAGACAAAGAACCTCCAGCTCTGGGCACATCTCTTCAACTCCACCATTCTCCCTGCATTAACATACACCTCAGAGACCTGGGCCCTACAAAAACAGGATGAGAACACTATTCGGGTCTCCCAAAGGGAAATCGAAAGAGCTATGGTTGGAATATCACACCTCACTCAAGTGAAAGAAGGAATCCGGAGTTCCGACCTCCATCACTGTTACAGAGTCAGGGGTGCTGTCTCGTTTGCCAAGGCATCGAAAATCAGATGGGCTGGACATGTAATCCTTCTTCGTTTTGGCAGACTAGGATGCCTGTGAAATTTTATCAGGCACTGCTTGTTTGCCTTTCTTACTGCTGCCATATTAAGGGCTCTTTCGGGTCAGGAAAATAAACATTTTTGTTACTGGTTTTGGCATATCAAACATGCATCGGACAGCTTGCCAGGCTCTGCCATGTGGGTGCTATATTCTCATTACCTTGTGGGGCTCTCTCAGAGGGGTGGGTAGAATATTCATGGTAATTTGGAGGTAAATCGTGTGGCCGCACAGTGGCCGCATGCAATGGGGGGGAAGCTGGTGTATCTGCGGGTGTATCTGTGTCTGTGACTCAAGAATTCCTGGGCTTGAAATACTCTCCTCTGAAGGGTGGGTCTCTGTGTGGTGGGTCCTTGTAGGCTGGGTTTCTGACAAGCCAGGCTTAATCTCTTGGGTGGAGATCTTATGAGCTGCAGAGTGTGGATGGTGAAGATCACTGCCAGCAAGGTGTGGGGGTTTCTCTGGGCTCTTCTGAGGCTCCATTGGGATGGTGGACTCAGGTCGGAAGTTGCTCTCGTGGTCCATAGAATGCAGGGGGTTCAACGGGGAATGCTGGTTTCTGCTCTGCCGGGTGTATCTGTGTCTGTGGCTCAAGCATTCCTGGGCTTCAAATACTCTCCTCTGAAGGGTGAGTCTCTGCAGAGTGGGTCTTTGTAGGCTGGGTTTCTGACAAGCTGGACTGGAGACTGGCTTAATCTCTAAAATGACTGTCTATACTTTTTTTTTTTCTTCTTGGGTCACACCAGGCAATGCTCAGGGGTTTCTTCTGCACTCAGGAATTACTCCTGGCGGTGCTCGGCGGACCATATGGGATGCAGGGATCAAACTGGGGCCGGCATGGGTCGGCCACATGGAAGGCAAATGCCCTACCCGCTGGGCTATCACTCCGGCCCCTGACTGTCTGTACTTTCAATGCACGCACGCTGCCATCGGAAGCATATATTGAGGATCTCATGGTGCAAGCGCAAAAGATCAAGTACGACATCATTGGTCTGACTGAGATGAGGAGGCATCAGTCACATCATGCTGTATTTGACACCGGAGAAGAACTGTTCCTTGGAACATGCAAAGAAAGAAACGCTGGTGGCTTTGGTGTCCTTGTCAACACGAACATGGTCGTCAACACTGAATCACTTGAATCCCTAACAAACTGGATAGGATGATTACACTTGAGAGATGTGGCCTACTGCCAGCAATTTCTATCTTCATTGTCTAAGCACCAACATCCACATACAAAGAAGATGAAATTGAGAAATTCTACATGGAAATGGAGGAGTTCTATAAAAAAAGATCCACCTTCTACAAGATCATAGTCAGTGATTTTAATGCCAAGGTAGGATCAAGAAGATCTGCTGAAGAACTCCACATAGGGACCCATGGCCTAGAATGGAACAAACAGGGTGAGAGACTATCTGAATACATCATGTCCACCAAGACCATTCATGGGAACTCACAGTTTCAGAAGGCTGAAGCAAAACGTTGGACATGGGAATCTCCTGGTGGACAGTTCCATGATGAAATTGACCACATCATCTTCAATTGACAGTTTTGTCTGTCCAATGTTACTGTTGTCCCCAAATTCCAAACAGGATCGGACCACCGTCTCCTTCCTGCAAAATTCTACTTCCCGCAACGGGGAGAAAAGGCTGCAAAGTTTAAGAAGAGAACTCCCAGAACAAGCACCAACTGGGAACTCTTTGGCACCATTGCAGCAACATGGGAAGATACCATCATTGACGACATCGATGAAGAATACAACCGACTGGTTCAGCACCTCCATGATTGTGCTAAGAATGCCGAGAGAGAGAAAGACAGAAAAGGACACCTGTCTTCGGAAACTCTCAAGCTCATTTGCCAACGTGGCAAGGTGCCAGCCTCAGGAGACCAAATGCTAATGTCCAAGCTTGCTAAATGGTACAGAGAAGTGATAAAAGAAGACCTCAAAGACAGAAGAGCATAAATACTGGAAGATGCAGCAGAAGCCGGGAAAAGCATTCGCACCACCCGCCTGTCCTTCGCCAACTATAAGACCAAGATTACTGCCCTCAATGCCCTGATGGATCTATCGCATCTTCCAGAAAGGCAATGGAGAAGATTATCTATGACTTCTACTCAGATCTTTTTGATAGCCACGTCCACCTGCCCACATACCAAATTCCACAGGATAGATATGTCATTCCCAATGTTCTCCGTTCTGAAATCTGACATGCCATCTCGTTGGTAAAGAAGGGAACAGCACCAGGCCCAGACAAAGTCAAACCCGAACACCTGAAGAATCTGCCATCGGTACACATCAATACACTAGCTCGGCTTTTCACACACTACCTGTCCAAATGCAAGGTGCCCTCCCAATGGAAAACCAGCAGGACAGTTCTACTGTTCAAGAAGGGAGACATTCACAACATTGGCAACTATCGCCCCATCTGCCTGCTGTCCGTCATCTACAAGCTGTTTACACGAGTCATCCTGAACAGGATTAGTAGAACACTAGATGAAGGACAACCATGCGAGCAAGCAGGCTTCCAGAAAGGATTCAGCACAATCGACCATATCCACAAAGTAACCAAGCTCATTGAGGTCTGTAGGGAGTACAAGATGCCACTCTGTCTCATGTTCATTGATATACAGAAAGCCTTTGATTCTGTGGAGACTGAAGCAGTCATCGAAGCCCTAGGGTGTTCAAACCCAATACATCAAGATCCTTCATGAGCTGTATTACGGATTCACCACCAGGATCTCACCATTCTACAAAGAAGGGATCATTAATGTGAAAAGAGGGGTTCGACAGGATGATACTATTTCACCAAAACTCTTCAGCACCACCCTCGAGAACATCATGCAACAATTAGAATGGGAAGGAATGGGAGTGAAGATAGATGGTCGGCAACTACACCACCTCTGCTTCGCTGATGACATTGTTCTAATAACACCAAACATTAGCCAAGCGGCAGAAATGCTGGCTGACTTCGACCGAGAATGTGGAAAGATAGGTCTACAGCTGAATCTAAAGAAAACTATGTTCATGAAGAATGAGCTAGTTCCAGAGGCCCCATTCACTCTCAATGGAACAAACATTTCTGAATGCAGCAGTTATGTGTACCTAGGTCGAGAAATCAACATGATGAACGACCTAAAACCTGAACTGCACAGGAGGAAGAGAGTGGCATGGAATGCCTTCAAAGACATTGAAGAAATAGTTAAAAGGACAAAGAACCTCCAGCACCGGGCACATCTCTTTGACTCCACTATTCTCGCTGCATTAACATATGCCTCAAAAACCTAGGTCCTATGGAAGCAGGATGAGAATGCTATTCGTGTCTCCCAGAGAGGAATTGAAAGAGCTATGCTTGGAATATCACGCCTCACTCAAGTGAGAGAAGGAATCTGGAGTTCTGACCTCCGTTGCTATTCCAGAATCAAGGACACTGTATCGTTTGCCAAGGCATCGAAAATCAGATGGGCTGGGCATGTAATGCGATTTGGAGATGACCGCTGGACTAAAGCTGTTACTGACTGGATTCCACTGGATGTCAAAAGATCACGTGGCCGCCCACCCAGAAGATGGTCCGACTTCCTTGTCAAGACCCTGAAGGAACGGTTTGAGACTCTTCATATTCCTGAATCAACCAGATGGCATTGGGCTACATTGGCACGTGATAGGGTCCAATGGAAATGTTACTGGCCCCTGCTCTAGCAAATCGATGAATAACCTTATTCAAGTGATCAAGTAATCAGTACATGGTATGTTATTTGGAGACAGTCACTTGACTAGAGCAGTTACCGACTGGATCCCATGGGATGTCAAAAGATCACGTGGCCGCTCACCTACAAGATGGTCATACTTCTTCATCAAGACCCTGAAAGAATGGTTTGAGGCTCTTCGTATTCCTGAAGCAACCAGATGCCATTGGGCTACACTGGCATGTGATAGGGTCAAATGGAAATGTTACTGTTGCTCGCTCGAGCAAATTGATGAATAACCGGATGTCAAGTGATCAAGTGATGGCAGCAAATATGCCCAGAGAGCCATATGGAGCATAGAGAAAATAGAGCATGAGCAGAGAGAGCAGGTCTGAAGAATGCTATTCAAACTCAGCAGTGAAGGCCTAGGTCACTGCATACTCGCCAGAGAAAAGGCTGCACTCAGACTGGGCAAACGGATGGAGGGTTCTAGGGCAACACACAGTTGTAGGAGAGAACAAGGAGATCACAGAACTGTAGGGGATCCCTGAAAGTCATAAGCTATCCTTGACCCCCGAGAGAGCACAGAGAACCTGAGGAGCACTGTGTTGGAGAGTATGAAGTGTGAGCAGCTCCAGTGAAGAATGTGAGAATCTCCCCATGACCAGGCTCTTAGATTGCTTTAACTTCTGTAGCCAGACTCCTAGGATGGACCAGAAGAGAAAAGAAAGTCCTCTTTCTGTGAACCCACAATCTAGGCCGGACATGGGACCGAAGTATCATGTCCCAACAGACATTTGGACTTAGGAGATGAACATATGTAAGTTCACATTTTTTATGTTTTTCTTTATTTTTGTAGTCTGAAGACATAAATCATAGAGGGTCTTTCTCTTTACCTTTCTTGACATTCTTTCAGTTTTGCTATAATTAAAATTAGTATGAATTAGCTATAGAGAATCACATTGATTTCTTTAAATACTCATTATTCTATCTAGTATTTGGTAGTCACCACTACTGTGGGAGGGAAAGATAGGATCGTTTTGTAGAACAGTTAGTTGAATTTCAATGAAGCTAAATATACAGTTTCCAGTCTCCATGGACGTGCTTTCAGTGTGGCTATTGCAATGGAGCCAGCAAAGCCCGAAGAGAACTTGTGTAACTAGTGAAGCAGATGGTAAAAGTGATGGGGGAATCAGAAGGATTCACAGCTTAGTAAGAGACAAAGGACGTTGATGAAGCCAGGAATGCCCAAATCTAAATGCAGAGTATTAATTAAATTAGCTACCAAGTAAAAAGAGGTGCTGACACAAGGTGTCCTTACATGTCACACAGTCTTTGACATGTCTCACTTTTCTAATTTTTTTATGTACAAAGCTTTATGTTGCCATTCACTATAAACTGTTTTCTGTTTAACTATGCATGGAATTTGATATATCTTTTTGTGCACTTAAAACGAAATTTGTTTCTCATGTCTGTGACTTTATATCCACCATAAAGGTAGAGCCAAAGTTAATATAAAGTACATGAGAATCCTATAGATTGTTTAGAAAAAGCAATTTATTTATATAAGAGAAAGAAGGAGGAAGAGGGGAAAGAATAGTGTATGTATATTTGTGCATATGTATCTAATGAATTGCGAGTTGCAAGTTGGTATTTGAATTAAACCTTCTTTTTACTAATAAAACTTTATAAAGTAATTTAAAGATGGATTTTCTTATCTTCTTTTTTTCCCTAGGGTCTTTTCTTTGCTATTTGGGGGAGTGAAACTCTCACTCGCTCACTCTTCAAGATGAGAGCCTTCTACTGAGAGAGCCTTCTACCACCTACACTGCAAAGCCTGTCAAGCTACCCATGTTTTATATATTTATTTGTTGTGCCAAAAACTAGTAACAATTGTGGACCTCAATGACCTGAAGAATGGTTTGAGGCTCTTCCTGTCCCTGGAGCAAGCAGATGCCCTTGGGCTACACTTGCTTGTGACAGAACATATGGAGGTGTTACTGGTGCCTGCTCGAGCAAATCAATAAACAATGGAGAGACAGTGATACAGTGATGTATCTGTGTATACTTATACATATATACATATATATATATATCATATGTATATGGAGTGAGAGTGAGACAACAATGACAGTAAATTATTCTCAAAGTAATTAAAAAATTACAATTAATGGTGAATCAACTCACTTCTACTGTGGTCATGAATGCTGCCAAGGATGGTTGAATTCAGACTAAAGTTGTTCTGGTCATAGTAGAGTCAGCACACTGCATTCATCCATGTAGTACTCTAAGCAAGGGTGTGTATTTCTCCTTCATTATTCCAGAGCACCATCACCAATTCTCATAACCTTTATAAATATCATCCATTCTACTGAGAACCCCTTTGAGATAATTTTGGAGGAAGTAACAGAATACATATAGAGTTATAAACAGGATAAGCTTTAGTGTACATCAGTTTATCACCAAAACGCATACATGTGGATATTTTAGCATTATTTCTGTTATCAAGCATATTTATTTCTATTATCAAGCATAAGTTTTTGCACTTAAAAACTTATATAGATTTATTTATAATACCAGGGGGTAAATTATAATATTATTTTCTTCCTAGAGAATATAAATAGCACACAGAAAAATAAGAAATTCTTCATATTTGAAACATAAGTGGACCTTGAGATTCACAATCAATGCAAATGAACAGCCCCAGAGAACACATTAAACCTTGGGTGAGGTGTTAGCATCCAGCTATTAAAATACCAAAGAATAGGAGACTTGGTGATTGTGTCCTACACATATTTCTCTGCAATGTACTATACATTGTCTCCAGTGACTAATGGACAATGCATTGATGGATCTTGAAGTCATCTGAAGGGTGATTGAAATACATGTATGTAATTTGCCATCTGGACAGGAATACTTACTAAGTTCTTCTAGGGTAATATCAGATTCATCCTGTTCACTTTTCAGTGTTTCATTTAGAATAAATATAATTTGAATTATCATCAGAGAATATTCATAGATTACATATGATGAATATGGGATATGAAAATCATCAGATGGACAAGAAATAGTATCCATTTAGTGAACACAACTCTAGGTCACCCGAGACTAATAGAAGGACATGAACTGTCT
Organism: Cryptotis parvus; assembly: GCA_021461705.1. Classification (NCBI taxonomy): domain Eukaryota; kingdom Metazoa; phylum Chordata; class Mammalia; order Eulipotyphla; family Soricidae; genus Cryptotis; species Cryptotis parvus. Next base: position 87,964 of record JAJIBD010007012.1, on the reverse strand, counting down.
CAAAACAGCACTACAAGGTGGCTCCGTCGTGCAATGGATAGCGCATTGGACTTCTAAAATAGCACTACATAGAATAGTAGGAAAACAGAGGCATAAAGTTACCTTGTAGTGTATGCTATTTTACACGTATTATTAAAATTAATATTATAAATGTTGGAATTTAGCTCAAGGATAGAACACATGATTCACATATCTGAGAAGGGTATGTGAATAACACCACATCAACTACTCCTTGTCCCCAAGAATATCAAGCCCAGGCTAAGAGACAGACTACCCTGCTGTAACCAACACCTAAATATGGAGAACTGTATTTGGAACTAGATATGTAAAGACTGGAAGAATTTTGATAAAACTGAGTTGCTGGGCTAGAGAGTGGCCAACAACTGAGTTTGTTTTGCATACAGAGGCTCAGGTTCAATTCCCAAGAACACATGATCCTCTGAGCACCACGAGGAGCAACTCCAAAGCACAGAAATAGAGTGGCCGTAAGCATTGCAAGGTCCAGTCCCCCAAAACACAATAAAATAAACTGATATTTCCATAACAGGTCTGCTTGCTAAAGGTGAGTGATGAACTTAGAGACAAAAGGTATCTGGAATAAAGTGTCCATCTTCTGAAAAAAAGATATAGATTGTCATGTGCAGAATGCGTGCAGAAATTTAAATGACACAGAACATGAAATGACACTTCAGATTGATATTGGGAGTTGTGACTTGAAAACAGGAAAGGAAATCCTTGTTGTAAACTGTCGAAATGCTTGGTTGAGTTGTGTTTGTGCTCGTGTTCCGTGGAAAGCAGTGTGTTTGTCATAACACTGGATATTTTTTATGCACTTTTTTTTGCTTTTTCGGTCACACCCAGCATTACTCAGGGGTTACTCCTGGCTCTACACTCAGGAATTACTCCTGGTGGTGCTTGGGGGACCATATGGTATGCCGGGGATCGAACCCGGGCGGCACAGGCCGGTCGCGTGCAAGGCAAATGCCCTACCTGCTGGGCTATCGCTCCGGCCCCAACACTGGATATTTTGCCTGAGCAGATACACAGTGAACCTGGAATAGTAAATTAATTCTTCTCAAATGTCTATCATAAAATGTAAGGGAAGATAATTCAAGGAATTGTAGAACAAAGAGGAAAAAAACTTTTTTTTTTTTTAGATCATCAGTGTATTTGTGCTGAAAAGAAAGAAGTATGTTCAGAAGATAGCATAAAGGAGCTGATTGCAGGTGATCCAGTGGGCTTTAATCACAGACCTACTCTCCCACATGAGCACAAGCTTGGAAGAAAGATGGGAATATGACTTCAGACATGCTGGGAAAATGGGTCAGAGGGGCTAGAGTGATTGTACAGGTATGATGGTTTATGTGTTAAATATGATTGACCCTGTTTCATGCACAGAAGAACATGGTGCCCCAAACACCTGGTACAGTGCTGAAGGCCCTCAGAATCACTGAAATAGTTCAGGCAATCACTGGAACCACATGGCCCTTGTACTATCCACTGCTTCTGTCCCTTGCGCTGAACCACCAGTCCACTGAGCCAAGAATCCTCAGGAGGGGCCAACGTTTTCCTGAGAAAAGGAAGGAAGGAAGGAAGGAAGGAAGGAAGGAAGGAAGGAAGGAAGGAAGGAAGGAAGGAAGGAAGGAAGGAAGGAAGGAAGGAAGGAAGGAGGGAGGGAAGGAAGGAAGGAAGGAAGGAAGGAAGGAAGGAAGGAAGGAAGGAAGGAAGGAAGGAAGGAAAGGAGGGAGGGAGGGAGGGAGGGAGGGAGGAGGGAGGGAGGGAGGGAGGGAGGGAGGAAGGAAGGACACAGGACTAAGTTTCTAATTTATCAATTTTAAATTCCACTTTCCATGGAACACCATGGTGTGTTTCAGCCAAGTTCTCTGTCACTTTATAGCAAGATTTAGCTGTCAGATTTTCTAGTAGCATACTACACATTTCTGTTTGAGATTTCAGAATAACCTTGTAATTCAAACTTTCAAAATTTTCTTCAATGTAATCTTCATTATTTCCCTATAGACATTTAGGTATTATCATGTAAATCCCTTTGTACATTCAATGCTGAATTCTAGTCTGGCATTACTATGTTTCCACCATTAGTAGAACATTGATATATATTTATATCCCATTAATAAATACAATCATTCTATGTCTGTCTTTTTCCTTCTAATTAATTTCACTCAGCATGATATTATTTGTGTTCATCTATTTGCAGGTAAATTTTATGACTTCATTTTTTCTGACAGCCGCATAGTATCCCATTCTGTAGATGTACCATTGTTTCTTTAGCCAGTCTTCTGTTCTCAGGCATTTAGGTTGTTTTCAGATTCTGGCTATTGTGAATAGCGCTGTGATAGATATAAAAAGCAGATAGTGTTTCTGCTGTGTAAAACTGTGTATATGAGTGTTTGGTTGTCTTTATTTTTGTATCTTTGAGATATTTTTCTTCTATTATTTTTTTTAAGTTAAGGTGAATCTAAAGTTATGCTTATGGTGGAGCATTTTTTTAGATTTTAGTGAGCATTACAATCATTTCAAAATTTGTTAAGACATAGATTGCAGTTTCTACCACAGAAAATTTGACTTGGTAGCTATGGGCAGGGGCTAATGTGTGAGTTGATTTTTATTTGTTTTATTTTTGAGGGGTTGATGGCACATCCAGTGGTTCTTGGGGTTCTTTCCTGGCTGTTCACTTAGGGATCAAACTTGGGTTAACTGCTTACAAGGTAAATGCTCTACCCACTGCACTATCACTCTGGTCTTTAATATGTGTTCTACCATAAACATTAATAAAGATGTGGTCTGGGGACATCAATTTGGAAACTACTGTCAAGTAGGAAGTCCTGTACATATGCTAAACAAAAATGCGTAAGGTTCCGTACTACCCAACTCACTCTCTCTATATTTACTATATCTATATATATACCTATATCTATGGAACAAAAGCTGCAATTGCTTATAACTCATACAATATTTGGACATAAGGACAAATCACTTGTAAGTTTAAGACTTGAGTGTGCACAAACTGAATAGTCTGTGGATATGAAGTCATTTTATAGTAGATCTGCTATTCATTTCAGATTTGAAATGCAAACCTCTTTCTATTTCTACCAGACTAAAACACAAAGGACTGTTCACTACTGAAGGAACCATTGGGTATTACCCTAAGATTATCATTTCTTGAGTTTGATACATATGATTATTTTGTCTCGAAGTCTTTTCTGATGACTTTTCTCTTTCTTAATCCACTGAGACGTTATGCCTGTAAATGATCTCCTCTTCTATTAGAGCGGTTGGTACCTCCAAGCTTCAGAGTCTGTGTGTAATGCTAATATTCAGGGCATCTTTGCACTCTGCAGTAGCCCTTCTCAGTTCCACTTATGCAAGTGATGGAGACCCACGGTTGCAGTGGTTAGTTGTATTAAATTGAGAAATAGTCACAGGTCATAAACCTCCTAAATAAATGGTGCTCAAATAAGATGTGCGTAGAAATTCAAGTTCTAGATCACGTTTATTTCCAACTTGTGCTGCATTCACAGCATTTTCCTCTTGTTCATGTAATGAATCTTTATTTGTTTAATGATAGTGATTAGATGCCTTAAATTACCAGAAATAAAATCAATTTCCCTCAGCACGGGGCATGTATATAAGAACCTTCAGTTCTGTATTCTCCAGGCACTTTTTTATAATGGTACTAAATATGTATAAACAAGCATCTGTTGCAGTAATTTAACTGTTTTCTCCTTATGTACTGCATGTATATTAAAAACAGAATGTGCTATTTAAAATATTAGTTATGTTCATGGGCTGGAATCTGTATTTGTGAAGAGTTAGCATACAAAGATCAGAAAATAAATAGAGCAGATCACATATTTTTTTTATTCGACAGACACATTTTCTATTTGACACTAGCGTTCAACATTTATAAACCAAGATTATTTTTAAAATTACTTAGAATTTACATCTGCAAGAGGTCACACCTTTCCTTGATTTAGATGGTTTTAAAGAGACCTACATTTTTCTTAAGCTATACAGACTCAAATGCATTTAAGCATTTACTGTCTTGAAATATTGGTTATGGTTATAATTAAAATTAGAATACAAATTGAAAATTAAAATGACAAAAACGTCCCTGGATTCAGAAGGAAGTGTATATAAAATAGGGTCAGAAAAGTCAAGAATAGTGGGAAAATAGTATGATGGAAAGTGTTTTCAGAAAAAAAAATGTTAGAATTAAAATATAGTTTACATTTTCTGTGGAGAATGAGGTTACTCTTAATCTACTATTTTGGGTGCAATGACATTTAATGTGTAATAATAAGATGGAACATAAAATTTAGCTATTCAAAATAATAAAGGTCAGTATATAGACATTATCAGATATTTCTTTCATTAATTTTACTACTTATAAAATCAAGTGGAATTACGGAATAAAACCAAATTCATTGACATGTCATACGGCCTGTACCGCCCCAAAATAATATTTAACCTCTGTCATCAATCTATAATGAAGTAATTTACCCTTGAATTACCAATTCTTCAAAGTTTTCCTCTATTTTATACGTATTTGTAGGCATAATTTAAATGTCTGTGGAACAGGATGTTGAAATTCAACTACTAGATGGTAGTCTGACAACAATATGTAACAAATTAATATTTGCCTTTAAATCAATGTGATTTTACCAATATTCAGGAATAACTATTTATTTATTCAAAATCTTCTTTCTGACAGGACTGGGGAACTTAGGAAACCAGGAGGAGTCTCCTGGGGAGACTCAGCCTGGGTATTGCGGGCCTGAAAGTTTGGAGCTCCATCCTGGTGATGAATCACTGCCTGGACCATGTGGTGGTGGTAGCCACGAAGGCTATATCTGCCGATACTATGGGGGAATATGAAGTTCCAGTGATTGAACTCGAGATAAGTCATGTGTCCCAGCCCTTTCAGCTCTCTTCCTATCGATAGACAATCATGAGTTATATTAGTGAGATTCGGTGGTAGCCGAATGGTTATAATTCATGACTAACATGTGCTTAACCTGGGCCTGATTCTGGTGATACCACATGGTCTCTCAAACATTGCCATCCATAGAGGTACTCAAGAACTGTCAAGTGTGGCCCTGAAAATACTTAGTACTGCTGAGTAATTCCAGGCAGCATCACATACTCTTGTCTAGGCACTGGATTGCCTGCCCAGTTGTCTGAGAATCACTGATGGATCCATGCAGACTCCTAAACATGTAGGCAGCCTCCCCCATCCCCCTGAAGATAGACTTGGATTAGTCTTCTCTTGCTGTGTAATGCATTACTACAAATTTAGTTGCTTAAAACACCATGCATTTTCTCATAGACTTCTATAGGACAGACATTTAGTACAGGTATGCCTACAGTTTCTACTCAGGGTTTAGAGACTACAAAGATTACAGTCAAAGTGTTGTCCACTAATAAAGGGATCTGAGACTGAGCATCCAACTCTAGGATTATTCAAGACTAGAGTTATTAATTGGCTAAATTAATTTTATTGTGGCTCCATACTAGGTACCATTTTCTTTTTTTTAATTAATATTCTATTGTACCACCAGATGTTGACCAAGGACCAGTTTAAATTTCTAAGAATACACTTCTTTTCAAAGCAGTCTTTACCAGCAATTCACAAATCTGATTTTCTTATCTGCTTCATCTATCTAAAGTTGTTCCCCTTGGACTAGCTGGAAGATATGCTCTATTTCCAAAGGGTTCACTTAATTAGTATAATCTTCTTACTTTAATGTTCACTAGTTTGGGATTTACCTCTACATAATCTCTTCCTTTCAGTACATAAATTAGTATTTGATTGGGTGTTTATCACATGTGTACATCCTAAGGATTTGAATCTTGGTTTAGAATTGCACCTAAATCAAATATATGAACAAAGATCTTCATATGGCTGAGATGACATAGTAGCCATTCATTGAAAGTTGAATGCCCTCAAATGATTAAAAACAAGGTAATTGAACTCAGGCTATTTTAGTTGTTAACCTTCAGGCTCTTGGAAAGACTTTATTTGTTTTAAACATAAAGTCTCACATGCCTTGTAGGTAGGATGTTTTATGTCTTACTTACTAAGCATAATCCCAATTCACCTCTGTTTTCTGGTGTTATTATTAAAGGTGCTGCCTTTTATTCTAAAATGAGCCCGTGTTTGGGCAATAAATCACATGGACAACTAATATGGTATTATTTGTATATACTATTAAAATGCCTGTAAAATCCATCAGTGTAAAATCCATCAGGATAACAGAAGACATACCTGCACTTTTAGTATATACACTCATTTTCAACCAGTCTGAATTTGAGTTAATGACATTTTTCAAAGTGTTTATCTGTGCAAACACTGCCATGTTCAATAATAAATAAAAACTATAAAATAAGAATGCAAAGCTCATGAGACATAGTTACAAACATTAGGAAATCCAGACATATAAATTAAAGAACAAAAAGTTATAGGTATATTTATTTTAGTAATGTAGAATCAAAGTGATTAATTACTTTTGGAGGGAGGAAACAATATAAGATTTTAGAAAAGGTAAAACTTGAGGGGCACAAGATGAAGTGTACCTCTTGCATGTAAAAGGCCCTAGATATATGATAGTTTCCCAGCATAGAACAAAGGGAAAGAGGGAAACAGAGACAAAGAGAGACAGAGACATAAGAGAGACAGAGACAAAGAGACAGAAAAATAAGACAGAGACAGAGACATAGAGAGACAGAGACAAAATTTGATATTATTCTTAAAACACTAGTTTTTACACTAATAATGGAAAAGGTTCATTCGAAAGTTTTAATTCAACCCAAGTAACTGAGCTATAAGGACATGTGGCTACATAACAGAATTGTCCAAGTGACAAATGGAGCCACAAGTGAAGTTCATTTCAAGCAGTAAAAAGACTTTGACAGCTGGACAAGGAGTTTATCTGTTTTTAACTGATGACTGATGCAATCACAGTCTGCCAAATGACTGTAAAGGGAAAAACATTTCAAAGAGGTAACCAGGTGAGGGGAATGACCAGATTTAATTCAAACAAAAAAAAGAGTAGCACCAATTTAAGATTGTATTGAGTTGCATAAAAAGTAATAGGCAAAAAAAGAAAGAAACTGAGCCCACAAGAAAACAATCTCCCTCCCCTTCAGTGTCATACTGAAAACAGTATAATCTGAATGAAAAAATCACTATGGATTTTTTGAAGAGATCAAGCAAATAAAGGTAAAAAAGTCTCAAAAGGAAACACAAAGATTCAAATATGCAAAGTTAATGGAAAATAGTTGAATTAGTCAGATGACAATAAGTATATATTTTAGGGGTATTAAAATAAAAATTAGAATAAAACAATCAACTATTATATGCACTTATTTAAGTGAACAGTGAGTATGACGGAAAGCTTAGTAGAAGTCTGACTAGGTAGAAATAAAGATTGCTCCTGCCCCTCGAGGTGTTGAAGGTGTGGCTGCAGTGCCTGGCTGTGTTGGCAGATGGTAGACAGGAGATAGGCTTGTCTACACCCCCAGTGCTCTGCTCTATGGGCTCTGGATGGTGGATGGTCTGACATAGAAAAAGACTAGGCCCCCTGGAATGAACCCTGAGCCATGGCAGAGCCTGGCAAGCTACCCGTGGTGTATTTGATATGCCAAAACAGTAACAATAGAGATGAACTAGACAAGAGGCAGACCAGATGCACAGCTGTGCTGTCTGGCCCAAGTGGAGCAGCCTATGGAGTCTCTGAGGAATTGGCTATTCCAGTCTGAGACCGGCTGAGACCAACGTAGCTTCTAGGGTAAAGCAGTCATGTGGGGGGAAGCCATGCTAGCCGGAATTGGAGAAGGAATTTGGGCTCCTCCCTCTCCATGCCAGTGGGTGAGGCAGGGGGCTCGCAGCCTTGGCAACCAGAAGAACTAGACAAGGGGCAGATCAGATGCACAGCTGTGATGGTGTGCAGCCATGCAAGAGGCTTAGATAACAAAATAGGCTAGGACCAGGTCCTTCCCAGGATCTTTCACATCTGTACACCATAATGATCATTGTAGTTGTACCAAACTGGGGAGATTGATGGAAAATGAGGAACTATAATGATACACAAGAACTTACTACTGAATATCACTTGATCACGTGAATCCCGTTATTCATCGATTTGCTTGAGTGGGTGCCAGTAACATTTCCATTGGACCCTATCACGTGTCAATGTAGCCCAATGGCATCTGGTTGATTCAGGAATATGAAGATCCTCAAACCGTCCCTTCAGAGTCTTGACAAGGAAGTCTGACCATCTTGTAGGTGGGCGGCCACGTGATCTTTTGACATCCCGTGGGATCCAGTCGGTAACGGCTCTAGTTACTACTGAATATACATATAGATAATTGCATCATAAACCATAAGGCAAGTCACAAGGTATAGGAGAAGAGAGAGAAATACAGAGACAGAAATAGAGATAGAGAGGAAGATGAGAGACTCAGACACATGGGGGAGAGCTGCCATCCAGCTCTCCCCTAGTTCAGCAGACCATGAGGCTCCCAAGAGGCAAGATAGGTTTTGGGAGTGAGCCCATCACTTCTGTAGGACCTCAGAAGCAGCCGGGTGAGACTTGCTCACCATAATAGCCACCATTATCACGGTCCAGACCCCACAGCTCATCAAAACCCACGCAAGAGATGCTGATCTCAAGACCAGCTCAGAGGAGCCAAGTTCGAGCCCAGGTAGGCGGCTCTCGGAGGTGAAAGTAACCAGGTATTTCTGGAGATGCAGCTGGTGTACCTCTTCTCCTCGCTGACCCATCCCAGAGGCCTGGTGGCCCTGCCCACAAACTGCCTCGGGGCTCTTGGCCGTGATGCAGTGACTTAAAAGCATGGGGAGTGATGCCATAGGCTCTCCCCTAGCTCAACTGAACATGTGGCTTCCAGGAGGCAAGATGGGTTTTTGGAGTGGGCACATCACTGTTGGTGAGTGCCACCGGGGTCCCCAACAGTGCCAGGAAGCAAGTTCCCTCCTACCTCTGAAGCCGGTGAGGAACGGATGAAAGCTCAGGAATCCGATGTAGTTTTAAAGGGGCTTTACTATTACAGGTTCCAATATACAATCCAAGAGCAGGGAAAACCTCTGGACTCTGCGTTCCCAGATAGGCCAAGATGGCTGCCACCACGTGTTTAGGCCCAACAGAGAATGGAGAGGGATGGAGAAGCAAAATGCCACGGGAAGCTGAAATGGCAAAAAGGGGACAAAAAAAAAGAGAGCTTCTTTCTTCTTGCAGCTTATCTTATAGCCAGAAATCCGCCCAAACTCCCCAGCCCAGCCCATTCTGGGCTGGGCTATCTAGAGATGAAAACAGGAAAATAGCTCTATATAAATGTGCAAGGACCCAGAGCTAATTCAAAGCCTCCCAGCAGAGCTGGGAGGAGCTGCAAGCCAAATGTAAACTTCTCCTGGCAGGGTCAAATGCCCTCAGGTAATTTCTCCCAGCACTTCACCCAATGTCTTTTTATATGCTAATGTATTGAGCCAAGATCCACCTGGAAAAACCTCCGTAGGGTAGAGAAAAGAGGCTCTTAGAGGAGTCCTGCAACACATCACCTCTGTAGGGCCTCGACAGCAGCTGAATGAGACTCGCTCACCATAATAGCCACCATTTTCGTGGTCCGGACCTGGTACATCAAACTAGTGGAAACTATCATGTTCTAGAATATATTACAATCTACAATGTGTAAGAAAGGGAAGTGAGAAGGAGAGAGGGAGAGAGAGAGAGAGAGAGAGAGAGAGAGAGAGAGAGAGAGAGAGAGAGAGAGAGAGAGAGAAAGAGAGAGAGAGAAAAAGGAGATAAAGAACTTGCCATGGAGGCAGGCTGGGGGGAAGGGGGAGGTGGGGACACTGGTGATGGGAGCTAGGCAGTGGTGGAGGGATGGGTGTTGGAACACTGTAGAACCAAAATTCAAACATGAACATCTTGTAATTGTATATCTAATGGTGGTACAATAAAATATTTTAAAAAAATAAAGATTTCCTTTGTACAAGCATTTGTCTTATCTGAGAGTAATCAAACATAGCATACTGCCTTCAGTTTAATGACATGTATTTGTCAACTGATATCTCATTTCATATTATAAGTAAAATAATATAAAATCTAAATGAAATATATAATGCACATAATTAGACTTGGGGATGGACATCTTTTGTCTAGTTTCATTTCGGAGAAAATGATGTGGTTTGGAAAGGAGATACGGAACCATCAAAGAGAGGCAATGGCACAGAGATATCAAGGTCGACTTAAATTTGCATGTTTAAAGAACACACAACAGTATTTGTAAATGTTGATGTGCTTAAATATATTAAAATGCATATTTGCCTGTGGGTTCCCTTAGTGTCTCATTAATCCATCTACCTAATCATCAGAATGATTGAGGAACTAGAAGACGGGAAAGTTAAGGATAATATGTGTGTGAATGCTGACCTCAATTTTTTAAAACCTAGAAGTCTGTTATTTAGACTTTTTTCCTCACCATATGTCTAGATGTTTGGATCCACCCATAATGACAGTTGGAGAGAGTCAACACTATATATCTTTTCAATCCTGCTAAGTGTTCTATATATTTAGCTTATTATTTTTCACCCCATTACTTCCAGTGATCCCAGGACAGTATAGGTTTAGCAGTATCTTTGACTGCCTTTTTTAATGCTCCTAGGATGTGTAATGGTCTCTCCCTGCATCTGGTAACTGATACCATTAATTAGACCTGACAAATTAATGATAGGCTATATTAACTACATTTGTGTAAGCTTTTCACAGACTCTAGTGGGAATTATTTAAGCTAAATGAAAATATTTAGAATCTTTGTTTCACCATTAAAGGCAGGTTTCCTAATCACAGAAGTACCTCAAACAGGATTTACCAAAGGTCAGGCTAAATTCCATTGCATTTCATCTGAAAGTTCATAAACCAATCAGTTTGAAATCTCATTCTATTGGCTAAAAATAATCAACAGCTCATTCCTTTTTAGGAAGACTTCCTACCTCATGTTTTACCTTTCCTAACTTATATATTTTCTTTCTCATGCAAATTATCTTCCACTATGGTTGAATTGTTTGACCATGAATTTGCCTTGAGGGCTAATATATTACTGAAATTAGTTTTACCACAAGCAGATTTGATTATATGTGCTTGGGTCATTATCTTATATCATGGGTGTGGGGCAATATAAAACATACCCAGCATATTATATTTAAAACAGGAAAAAGGTGTTTTTTAAAATTTTCCTAAGGCAGCCTTGATAGCACTGTCTAAGCATGGGTCCTCCTGTACTTATTTAGCAAATTACATGTCAGATACTATATTCATACTGTGCATAAATGTTACTCACCAAGAAGAGATTTTAGTATGAGGATTTTCAGCCTCCTCTACTCAGGCATTAGGTTATTTAGACAGTGGAGAAACTGCTGATGGTCTGGAGGGAGAGAAAAAATAAACATAGCATCTGACTCTGAAGGACTGGACCTCAGGAAGAGGGATTAGGTTCTAAAAAAACAGGTACTTAGTTGAAAAGACAGAATTGGCTTCTAAAGAAAACATCTACTTAGTGAAACACTATTGAAGCCGATGTGTCTTCCAGTTTACTAAAGGTCCTTAGATGCTAGGTAATTTAAGTGATTCCATGGCCAATCAGGAAAGGACTCATGTTTCATTTAAGGGCATATTACTTTACCTTTACCTGGATGCAGTCTCCCATGTTCAGATAGAGAGCTGAGGTATGTCAATGATAGATCATAGAATTTAGCAACAATATTCAAAATTCTACTGTAAAATGTATCACTTGTATCACTTGTATCACTTGTCTTCCCGTTGATCATCAATTTGCTTGAGTGGGCACCAGTATCATCTCCATATGTTCTGTTACATGCTAGTGTAGCCCAAGGGCATCTGCTAGCTCTAGGAACATAAAGAGCCTCAAACCATTCCATCAGGTCATGAGAATGAGGTCTATAATTGTTACTAGTATTTGGCATATCAAATAGGACATGTATAGCTTGCCAGGCTCTGCCATGCCGGGGGTAGGGGTGGGGATACTCTTGTAGTCACCTCTAATCTCGAGCATTTATTGATGAACCGCGTGGCAGCTTTGCGGCCGTGCGAACCAGGCTGTGATCAGCTCTTCTTCTGGGTGGAGCTCTGACGAGAGGGGAGTCTGGAGGTGGAAAATGGCAGCCCTCATGGTATGGTGGGTCCTCTGGCTTCTTGCAAGGCTCTGCTGCATATGAATGCAGGAGTGGCAGGCCAGGGCTAGAACCTGCCATCCCTCCAAGTCGCCTCATGATCAGCTGGGCACAGGGAGAGCCAGTGCAGCTCTGCCCAAAGTTTATGAGTCTCTAGATCAGGCATACCTAGATGGACTTGAAAAAGACTGCTGTAGTGTGGGTCTGTGATGAGCCGGGCTGTGATCAGCTCTTCTGCTGGGTGGAGTCTGATGAGAAGGAGTCCAGATGTGGAAAATGGCGGTCCTCATGGTGTGTGTGTGTGGGGGGGGGTCCTCTGGCTTCCTGCAAGGCTCTGCTGGGGTGGTGGAATTAATTTAACACTGTCGGGAAAGAATTATCAAATATCAATGCAAATTGCCATTAAAAGAAAGGAAGACAGGAAAAAAACTTAACATATTCCCTGTTCGTGGGTTAGAAAGATTAAAGAATTAAACAACCATTCTGCTCAGATGCTATTCGGATTAAACACAATGCCCATAACATTTACTGTCGAAGTATGCTGGGTGCCCTGATAAAATCTAGGAGCAGGGTATAGGGATCTACTTCTGCTCCAGGGGATCGGCGGTCAGTGACTGGAGAATCCAGCAAACTTTCAAAAGACTTTACTCACACTTGTTCTGGTATACAATCCAAGAAACAGGACCCAGACTTTAGGTTCCTTGCTGGGCCCGGGCCATGTGTAGATTTAGAATCCTAGGCCTAGATGGCTGCTACCATGTGCCTTGGCCCAACAGGGAAGAGAAGGGAGAGAGAAGGTAAAGGGAGAAGATGAAAAGGCAAAAAGTCAAAAAGGGAAAAAAGCCCAGAATAAAGCAAGCTACAGTTTTCATAACCTTTCAGCCCATATCAGCCCACATCAATGGAAAGCAGTTAGGGTCAATCCCCCTCAGGTAACTTCCCCAGGACCTCACCTAATTCCATGGAAATGTTAATGTCATCCCAGCCAAGGCTGCAGGACCCACCCTTGGTTCTCCACCAGGTCCTATGTAGAAGGGAAGCGAAGGGCATGTGAGATGAACTGTGTCTCAGAATTCAAAGGCATGCATCTGTACCAAAGGATATTCTACAGCCAGGTATGTATTTCTTCAAACCTTCACAAGATTCTCATCTTTACCTCATAGTTGTTTTGTATATTAGCCCTTAGACTTATTAGAGAGTCATGCTTGCTTGCTTGGAGGCAAACAGCATTTCTCTCTGGCCTAATTACTTAGAGATCCAATGTGGCCAGGTAAATATACTGGTAAGATCTAGCTAGTCCCACGATGATTGTGGTAGCATGAAAGAAAATATTTATACCAGCTAACATAGAATACATGGTAAGATATGCTGTCAAATATCAAACTGTTTTCTGATCTTTATATACAAAGTGCAGGAGGTAACTCCAGGCAAGATGCAAAGGCTCTGGGCAACAGTGTACTGCAATAATTTACCTTGGAACTTTGAAATAAATAAACTAAATACTGTCAAATTTATATCGACTAGTAAAATTTTCTGAATAGATGAATTAATCCTGGGGAAAAGACTGAAAACTGTCTCTTGCCATCTTTAAATTGTACTCTAAATTCATCAAAACTGTGTGGTACTGTTCAAACGTATATATAAAGGCAGACTCTGACACCAATAGAATAGGCTGAGGGTCCAAAGATAGACCCTAATTATACAGGAAGTTAATCTTTGACAAAGGAACTAGTACATGGTCAGGTCAGTCACCTTTAAAAAACAAGAATCTGGATACCTGTCTCATGCCATACTCAGAGGTTAATTCAAAATAGATTAAGGCATCTGTATTGTATTTGTATCGATAAAATACCTAGAGGACAACATAGGCAGAACTGTGTATAATATTCACCCTGACATACTTCCAATGACACAGTGCTACTGACCAAGAAAACACATGCAAAAATAAAGGACTACAACAAATTAGAATGTATCTGTATGCTAACAAAACAATGATAAGTATTAAAAGATACCTGACAGGTTGGGGTAAAATAATTTGCTACCACATGGAATAAATCTAATTAAAGAGCATTTGGGAAAGTTTGGAGAAATAAAATTAATAAGTTAACTTTCATGTTAATTTTTCTAGTCTTGGAGCAAATCCTTTATCTGGAGTCATCCCTTCTATCGCAAAAGAATATTCAACAAGTTGAAACTGACAGGAGACAGAATGTTTTACTGCCATGTGTCAGGAAGCTTAATGTATTTCATGCCTGAATAAATGCAAAATGAAAAACTAGTTGAAGGAGATAGTTTATCAAATGTTCTTTGCATAACAGGGAGTAGGGGATGTGTCTTCCATGGGGAAACTTAAAATGGCAGCATGTCTTGTTCGTATTTTAATTGCCAGAAAAAAGTCACACACTCAGAATTTCAGTCTTCTAATGAATAGGAAGCCAACCCAGCTTTTCTTCATCTACTTAATTGTCCAAAGTTTATTTACCAGAGCAGCAAAGAGCTTGGTAGATTCAGATATAACCCCAACTTTTTATAATTACTGTAACTTCCAAGATTACATTAAATGGTCCCCTTTTACCACATTCTTGGCCAACACTTAAGGACTATTGCTCTATGATAGTAAAATGTTGCATAGTTGTGTGGAGAAAGACTAATTTGGTTTCTATTGGCAATTCCCTGATGATATAGAGACATCATATCAACATATGCATGACATGCAAAATTATGCAGAGGCATATTTGCATAAGTAATTTGTATAAGCAATTAATGCAAATTATTTATAAGAATAATATATGCAAACGCATGCAAGTAATTTATCCCATTCTCTGGGTTCTTTATGAATTTTATGTATTCACTTTCTTTAAAAAATATTATTGGTTAGATAGCAGGGTTAAATAGTGCTAAATTTTATGGTTTGCATGTATATACTTACTACGCCTTTACCACCATCAAAATACCCAATTATCACAACCAATGGCCTGTGTTACATCCCCTAATACCAGTCCATCCTTTATATTATTGATGCTATTGTAAAGGTTATGGTCTCATTGGTTTTTACCACATAATTTATTGTTACACATAAAAATATCTTTTTTGGATTTTTGGGTCACACCTGCAATGTTCAGGGGATACTTCTGGCTATATCACTCAAGAATTACTCCTGGCAGTGCTTGGGGGCCATATGGGATGCTGGGGCTCAAACCCGGGTTGGTCACATCTAATGTAAATGCACTATCCACTGTGCTATTACTCTGTCCAAACTTTGAATACAAAATCAATTTTAAAAGTTGATATTTATTCTAAAACTTTACTGAATTTCATTATTATTTCTGCTTTTGACAGGCTAGAATTTTTCCATTCATACTTTTACTGTCATCTCTATAGTCTCTACAAAGCGCTTTTAATATAGCATCACTAGCTGTGACCTAAAAAAGCCCCTGCACCCGCACAAAAAAAAAGGTGCCCCTTAATTCCTGCACTACCTCCGCATCCCCATGAGGTATATTCCATAAGTCACGGAGGTAGCCCAAGTGGTGGAGTACTTGTCTAGAATCATCCGAGCGCAATTCATTGCTGGCACTTTACCACAGCACAGTCTTTGTTTCTAAGGCATTAGTAGCAAAATAGATAGACAGGAAGTGAAATACATTCTAATATAGTACATTATGAGGTCTGACACTCAAGGTGTTGCAGGTGTGGTTGCAGTGCTCTGTTGCTTGGGCAGGTGGCAGACAGGAGACAGAATTGTCTATACCCAGGGCTCTGCCCCATGGGCCCTGGATGGTTGATGGTTTGACATAGAAAAAGACTGGGGTCCCCTGGGATTAACCTAGAGCCACAGCAGAGACTGGCAAGCTACCCGTGGTGTATTTGATATGCCAAAAATAGTAACAACAATGAACCTCATTCCCAAGGAATGGAGATGTTACTGGTGCCCACTCAAGTAAATTGATGAATGGGAAAACACGTAGTACAAGTGATATATACATATATATGTATATGTATATATCACTTGTATATATACATATATGTATATACAAGTGATATGTATATATATATATATATGTGATACGTGTTTCCTTTGTTGCTATACAATATCCTGCTAATGGCAGCAATAAAAGAAATCTACATTTTAGTCCTCATCTTTGCTTCTGGTGTCAAGACATGAAAATGGATGCTTTAAAGCATTAGACAAAAACACCCTGGGGCTAAGTAAGCAGTAAGCAGTAGCAAAACTCTTAGCTTCTTGTATATTTAAAAATGCATCTTTTATTTCTAGTTTACATAAAATTTGGGATTTGAATGGCTAAAAAAAGGATACTTTTTCTTTAGCCATTTAAAGACAAAATAACTTAGATGAATTTTAATTACTGATCGTGCTACAATAATAAAATAATACATCTAAAGCAACAAAGTTTAGTAGAAAACAGGCTTGATAGTAGATGTGCCTCATAAATCTCACCTCTCCTAATCTTTAGGTAAAGGTCTTTGTTTATGGCCCTCATTTACCATAAGAATGTCCTTATTGTAAACTGCATTCATATGGTCTTAGCTTGTTTGTCCTTTGACACACTGAGAAACTTTTAACAACGCTGATAAATGAAAAGAACTTAGTAGAAATATGAGATAATTTCTTTTTAATCACCACTCATGTTCATTTACATCAATCAGTTTTTCAAGGATCTTGAAATTTTGGAATGTGTCAATAATTAGTATTAAATCCTCATTCAAGTACTTTACCTTTCATTGTGTTAGTGAGAGTTTGTTTATTTTAAAATTAAGTTGAAATGTAAAATAACACCATAAGGTTATAGAGACACAATGCAAATTATGACAAACAAACCATTTCTGTAAAAAAGAAATTCCTAGCTCTCACAAGCAGAGCAGAAGACAACTATATTAACTTAGTACCAGAGACCACCTTATTCACCTTATTTTCAATACTACTGCATTCAATGTTTTAATGCATAAAGGTTAAGAGGTATGTATTTTAAAATTCTATTTTTTCTTACTGTTGTGGCTAACACATGTAGACAACCCAAATGTACTGTGATAGAAAGATGGGTAATGAAGTGATGCTGGTCAGCAGGGTTATAGCCCTGTGACGTGGGGCATCAAATGTGTGGCGTCACTCATGCAAACCGGATGTACTATTACTTTACTGTCTCCCCACCCCTACGACTATATTTTAAGGTATAAAATTTGAGTTACATAGTTTCATAAATAACAAACACAAACTGTACTGAATGCATTTCATAAATCACAATTACAATTTCGATTGTTTACACATTGTAAATCACACATATGCTTCATATTACTCAATTAGCTTGGAACTAATAGAGCATGCCTAAAGGGAGTTTATCATTATGTGAGGATATTTGCAAGCAAGTTCTACAAGCAATGATTAAGAGAAATGTTGAAAAATTTATTTTCCTAGAGAAGGAAAACTAGATAATAATCCTTTTAGAATATCACAGAGATTTTCACCTATATTGATTATAGGTGCTGCTTTTCCCAACAGCCAATATCTGCTATCAACTCTAGAGTCAAACAACCAATGATATAAATTCAATGTGTCATAGTTAAACAATGAACTCAGCTGTAAAGAAAATAAAAGCTTGCTTTTTGACTGGATCCCAGACAGAACTGAAAGAGTAATGATAAGCAAATGTCAGGAGAATGACAAATACAAGATCATCTCACTCTTAGTACACAAGAAACAAAGCAAGGGAATAGACAAAACCTCTTGTAAAAAATGTAGAGTTTGATGATGAGAATATCCAAATTAAAGGCATGGGAGTAAAATGGGAGGGAGATTTAAACAGAGATCGAGGGACATTACCACTTTGATGATGTATGCCTGAAATAAACATTTACAGTCTTTTAAACTAATTCTACTTCAATGAATTAATAATTAAAAGACCTTGTTTATCTTTCCTCCTTCCTTACTAGCTTGGGGCTTATCACTCATTTCATTTTCAGTTAGAAGAATTATATAACTTGTGAAACAGTATTCTTTCCCTTCAAAAAACAGAACTCAAAATATCTTTTTTTTTTTAAATTTTGGTTTTATGGTCACACCCAGTCATCTCATGGTTTACTGCTGTCTCTGCACTCAGAAATTACTCCTGGTGATGCTGGGGACCTTAAGGGATGCAAGCAGGACCAAACCAGGATTGGATGTGTACAATGCAAACATCCTACCATTGTACTAGTACTATTGCTACAGCCCCGATTCAAAATTTCATTAAAATTCCTATGTACTCCAATTGAGTTCATAATTTAGGGGAACTATTATCACATTCAGTGGTTCTTGTGGAGTAAATGCCTGAAATTACTCCTTATAGTGTTAGGAAGGTCACATGGTATCAATGATCAAACCTAGAGCTTCCACAAACAAAGCACGTCCACCATCAAGATCCTATGTTCTACCGTCAGAATAGTTAAATGATTTCAAACAGCATAGTTATATTTAATTATATCAAATTATATAAAAAGAGAGGATATTAGTTTTTACTTAGTGTCAGGATACTTGCAACCCTCTAGCAGTTATTTTAAGTCAATAATATTTTGATAGTGTCTAGCAATTATGAAAAAACTATTGTATACTTACAGTTGTACACTCTAAAATAAAGTCCTGAAAATGCAATAATTTGGGCTAAATCACATGTCTACTCACTTGATCACTTGAATCCCGTTATTCATCGATTTGCTCGAGCGGGCGCCAGTAACATTTCCATTGGACCCTATCACGTGCCAATGTAGCCCAATGCCATCTGGTTGATTCAGGAATACGAAGAGCCTCAAACCGTTCCTTCAGTGTCTTTACAAGGAAGTCAGACCATCTTGTAGGTGGGCGGCCACGTGATCTTTTGACATCCCGTGGGATCCAGTCGGTAACGGCTCTAGTCCAGCGGTTGTCTCCAAATCGCTTGTCTACTCTCACGGCCAAAAATAATTTCTATGAGCTTAGCAAAATATGACATCAATTTTTGGTAATTTGTAGGATAGAGGTTGAAACCAGCTGTAATTTCATGTACTCATATGTGTAGTAGAAACTTCTGGACAAGTTCTTTTGTTCCTTAAAATTTACCTGGTTGTGTTGACTGGGATGCTAATAAGATTCTGATGTGTTCTGAGTATCATTTTAACATAGAAACTAGCTTGATTCAAAAGACAAGGACAACACAAAGAGAGACACTTTGGGATTGAGATTGAGTTGAGAGTCACAAGAAAGGCAGAGTGGCTTTCATGATCCAAGCCTAACTAGCATATATATCTGTTACAGTATATGGATTATCATAGTAACAAAAGAGAGAATAAATGAAACTCCTACTTTTGCCGTATACCAGACTCTCAGAGCAGTTGGTGATAAAATATAGTAGTGGATGTTGTGGGAAAATGTGTTTTATTAGTTCATTCATGATTCAAAGCAAATTTTCTGAGTATTTTATTTGATTTTTCTTACACATTTGTTGACATGCGCATTAAAGAACACACCAGAGTCTCCTAAAGCCTCCTGAAAGTACAGATATTAGGTCTTTGGAAAGGAGATGCCATAATAATTGTCACTAACCATGAAATCAAAAAGATCAATGTCATATTGATTTTATAACTTAGAGTTTTCAAGATAACTGGATTTGCACTAAGTTTTCAACAATAAAACTAGCATGGTATTTACTTCTATGTGATATATTATGATTACTTTGCTATAAAATGTTTGACTTTTAACTATAGCTACAGTTAAACTTTCCCTACTTATGCATGACAATGAATCCATATAATGTGATGGTTATGTAGTATATAAATAACACATTTCTCTCTTTTTGTACGATACTGTTAAGAAAAAATATTACCACTTGTTGACTTTCTCTTTCTTCTTATTTTTAAACATCATTTTTGAAAACACTATGTCCTATAATCCTTTTGTTTTAATTGCTGGTGCTTTCAAAATGCGTTTTAATTAGAAGAATCTAAAGTATTAGAAATGAAGTGATTAAGAAAGGCAAAAGCAAACAAAGTTAAGACTTTCATAAAGAAGTTTGTAAAATTATGGTAAATTTCATCACAGAAATAGTCATTGTTTGCAACCAATATAACCTCTTATAAACTGCTGGCATTTGAATTTCACCCTCTTTGCTCTACTTGACATTCCTTCAAAAGTCCCCCTTCTACTTTCCACATTCTATTCCTGATAACTGTTAATTTAGCTTAGTACTCCAATGGGAATTTAAATCTGTAAAAAGTGTCTGATCTTTGGAATACCAAAACCACTGTGAAGATGGTTTGTATCAGAAGACTAGAAACAAATTGTTGGTGAGGATGTGAAAAAGAGGAACTCTATTCTACCATTGTTAGGAATGTAAATTGTGTAGTCTGTATAAACAGCATGCAGATTTACTAAAAAAATTGAAAATGGAGCTATATATCATCACCACTCCTCCATGTTTATGTAAAGAATATGAAAACACACATTTGAAAGGATAGTGGCACCTCTATATTTGTAAAGCATCATTAGTAATAGCCAAGACATGGAATTAACCTAAGTGCCCAATACATAGAGACTGGATGAAGAAGCCTAGAGTTAACAGACATGAAACCTGAAAACCTGACATCCCAGCAATGCCAATGGGCATAGACAAAAAGTTATCAATGAAAATATGTCTTATGTGAAAAACAATCTTCATCTATTCCATACAGTCATCACAGCAAAATACTATTCTCATGTTTATGTGCATAGCAAGGGATGTAAAGGTACACTATAAACTAGAAAATATTTATAAATCATACAACCTTCAAACTACCTGGAAAGCTACCCGTGTTATATTTTATATGCCAAATACCAGTAACAATTATAGACCTCATTCCCATTACCTGATGGAATAGTTTGAGGCTCTTTATGTTCCTGGAGCAAGCAGATGCCCTTGGACTACACTAGCATGTGACAGGACATATGGAGATGATACTGGTGCCAGCTCAAGCAAATCAATGATCAAAGGGAAGACAAGTGACAAGTGACATACAACATTCAAAACACTAATTTTAGAGTAAATGAGAAATTCCCCAACTCAACATTAAAAAAAAACTTCCAACTGGAAAATTATCAAATTCTTAAATAAGTTTTACTACAGATATATAAATATATGAAAAGTTCAATCTCATCAGTCATTAGGGGAAATACATACTAAAACCACATGTGTTTTCTCTAAACACAGGTAACTTAAAAATGTGGAATGGTGATATTACAAAGAAATAGAAAAGACTAAAAATTTATTCTTGTTTGGGGGACTAAAAGGGTAGGAAGATAAACTTGTCAGCAATACATTAGAGCTGATTTTAGAGTTCTGATGACTGGATGAAAAGATAATTACAGTAGTGAGACACTTGTCTTACATAAAATTCACTAATTTTGATCCTAAGCACTACTTATGAACCTCAGTATTGACAAAGGTCAGATATGCAGCAGGAATAACCTCTGAGCACCTCTTAGTATATTTAATTCATGACACTTATTAGGACTTGCCATAGGAATCACGTGGCCACCCAACTACAAGATGGTCAGATTTCTTCATCTAGACCCTGAATGAACAGTTTGAGGCTCATCGTATTCCTGAAGTAACCAGATGTCATTGGGCTACACTGGCACGTGATAGGGTCAAATGGAAATGTTACTGGTGCCCGCTCGAGCAAATCCATGAATAACGGGATGTCAAGTGATCAAGTGATAGGAATCCTAGCAACCTACGCAGACAAAAATAAGGGGCATGTTTATTCTTTAGTGGGGTAGTAAAAGGCTATTCTAGAAATTTTTCTGATTATTTTCTAAAATAGTAGAAATACTGCACAGTAGAAATATAAAAATTGTATAAATATACAACTTTTGTATATTTATACAAAATTGTATAAAAATAGTAGAAATATAAAAATTGCACTTCATTTGTGCAAAGGGGTCACTGTTAAATATATTTTCTTTTAAAATATCTTACCAATTCAAGCTACTATATCCCTGGTATTAATTTCTCTGGGAAACATAAAGTTGATAGATTTTCAATTTTTATAATGTTCTCTATGCTTTGTAAGACTTCATATTCCTCCATTATCCTCTTCCTGAAACCCTCTAATAATAGGCTTATAAAAATGGCTATACATTTCTTTCCACATATTTTCTTACTTTATTTATATCTGGAAAACCTCATGAATGGTCACCTTTGGACTTATCTGACAACTTTTCCAAACTAAGACCTTTAAGATTTGAAAATTAAAGAGGAGAAATAGAGGAAACTGACAGCATTGATTCCGGGAATGTAATTTGTGTCCCTTTCTGTGAGCTGGTAATCCAAAGACCTCAAAGAGTTACTAACACCTAGTGAAAACCATAGTGATATTGAAGAAAATGGGGAATCTGTGTAAGATCTAAACCATGGAATATCTATGGAATATCCACCCTGTGGTGAACCCTTGTGTCATTCTGATGAGTAATGATTGTGATTTCCTGGTCTTGAAGTCTAATTAAAATTATAATTTAAACTATAATTTAACTCTCTCCTTTGTCTGTCCAAATCCTCAGTTTATCATTCTATTGACTTCCCAGCTGTCTTTTCTAATAACAAGCCTGTAGTTTGATGACAGAAAGAGCCAGTGACCTTCGCTGGAAGAGGTCCCTTGGAAACTTCTCTCCTGAGAGCACTGAGAGTGACAGAAAGAAATTCACAGCCATTGAGTTGCCACTAATGGCATTTAGCAGCAGTGTGGAAAAAGGAACCCACTCAACACAACTCACAAAGGTCATGTAGAAAGCATCAGTGCCTGCTTGTAGCAAATATCAGAGTTACTTCCCATCAAAAATCCAATTACTCATGCTTTCCATGTCTCAGGGAATCTCTTTCTACCTATTTACTTGCAAGTGTTATTGCACTCTGATCAACAACTGTGCCCCTTAGTAAGACCATGGGTTCACAGTCCAGGAATGCTTTCTTTGATTTAAAACAATACATTTTTTAAAAAGTACCTAAATTGCACTCTGTATGTAAACAAAATAATATCTGTGGTTCTACCAGTTCTTTTCATCAAGCTTTAACAAAAAACTATAGCTGTTTCTGACTTTCCTCAGTTTCTCTATTTGCAGAAAAAGCATAAGTTCACAATACACAGCTCTGTTGAGTCAAGTTTACGAGGTATTTGACACAGGATTCGGCACAATAAAATAATTTTATGAACACAGAAATATTATGTTTACTGTAGTTTCTTGTAGTCTTTACACAGAACATTTTGGAAAAGTGTTAAGGACATTGATTCAGTTTAGCTATTAGATAAGGTATTATTTTTTTCCTGAGACCAAGAGCTTCAGGAAAATAAATACCATAAAATTACCTTCAATTGGGAACTGCCCACTTATAGTAAGTAAACGATCACCAGTTATTTTCTAACATAGATTTTAATGGTTTATGTAAGAAAGAAATTGACACAATGTTAAAATATGCAGTAACATGATGTAGGGTATTAATTTACGACAATTATGCAAATGGAGAGAATTGGGAGACTCATCCCAAGAATCAAATGCAGAAGTCATAATTTTTAGGTTCTTGTTTTTCTAGGAAGTCAATATCAGGAAAAATATTTACAAAACTTTCTAGTTAAGACAATCATCATAAATCATTTGTTTACTTTTTGTAGTGGATGGTTTATTATTTTATTTTTATTTAATATTTTTATTATACCACCATGAGATATACAATTACAAAGATGTTCATACTTGGGTTATGTCTTACAATGTTTCAGCACCCATCCCTCCACCAGTGCCCATTTCCTTCCACCAAAGTCCCCAATTCCTTCTCCCCTCCCCTAACCTGCCTCTATGGCGGTTTATTATCTCTTTCTCTTTCTCTCTCTTCCTTCTCTTACACATCATGGATTGCAATACATACATTTAGAGATCATCATGTATATCTTACTGCCTGTACTTAGTGCTCAGTTTTAGGTCTTATCAAAGGTGAAAATTACACAAATGTGTGGGAGTCAGAGGTTAGGTAAGACCCAGAAGGGAACAGAGTGCTAATAATTGCCTATGGTGCTAATACCAACATAAAAATTATTTTATTTTAGACACCTCAATTTAAAATACTGTAAATGGAAATGTTTCATGCATAAAATATTCCAGCATCACATTGTTCTGTCAGTGTCCACTTCCCTCTATCACTGTCTAAGTTACTTATATCATATCCTCCTATTCCTATTGCCATGGGAAACTTCCCAAACAGAGCAGTTATAACTCATCAATTTATGATTATTTTCCTGCCCCTCAAAGTGTTGAAGGTGTGGCCACAGTGCCTGGCTGTGCCAGTAGGTGGCAGACAGGAGATAGGCTTGTATACACCCAGGGCTCTGCCCCATGGGCCCTGGATGGTTGATGATGTAGAAAAACCGGGCCCCCTGGGATTTACCCAGAGCCATGGCAGAAACTGGCAAGCTACCTGTGATGTATTTGATATGCTAAAAACAGTAACAATAATGGACCTCATTCCCAATGAATGGAGGTGTTACTGGCACCCACTCAAGCAAATCGATGAACAGTGGGAAGACAAGTGATGATTATTTTATTACTTTAAATGGATGTATTAGACAGAATATACATCCAATCACTATAAAGCATAAGTAAATATGAGTTTCTCATTCAAAAAATTTTAAAGTTGGACAATGTTAGTTGTTTTGAAATAATTGACCTATAGGAACTCTCATTTACCTTTTATATTTAGTTCTTGGGCTATGAAAATATGTAAAGAATATCCAAGTGTCAAACATGTTTATACTTCAAAGGGAAGATAAATATTTGAGAGAAGTATGTTAAAGAACTGGTAGAATATGGCCTATACACAATTTTTACAAGATAGTGATATGTTTAAGGTGTTTTGTATGTGGGAATAAATAACACCTCACTTTCTGTCCTTACTTGGGAAATAATGCAGGCTCCACATATGGGATGGTAATGAAGGAGGCACCAAAGACTAGCAGAGGAGGAAGCAGTTATCAGGAGAGGCTGAGGTGCTGTAGCTAATTAATGGGATTTCCAGCAGAGGCATCATTGATCAGACATTCAGAAATAATATACATAGGAACATCATATCTAAGCACTTATACAAGTAAACAATAAGAATCAACTGATAAACAAAGACTTGTCAACCAAGGTGTTCACTGTAGAGGATAGGGAAGGAATATTATATCCAAGACTAAAGAGAAGTCAAAGTGCAATTATAATCTTCTCATCCATAGTCAGACACGTTATGGACCATGAACCAAGACTGATAGTAACTCCAGGAAGAATGCCCAGAGAAACAACTACTACAGCTTCGTCCTGAAGTGCGCTGTGAAGCGACCTCAGGACATGTTAACAAAACAACCCACTGTGCATCAGGTCTATGCCAGGACCTTTCCCATATATATGTTACAATAGTCAATGTTATTACAGCCAGCTATGACAGCTGGTGTAGAGATGAGAAATGAGTAGGGGAAGGTAGCATTTGGTGGCAGTAGGGACACACTGGTGGTGGGACTGATATTGAACAATGAATGTTTGTGCTAACTGTACTGCGAAGAAATCTGTAAATCATGGTGTTTAAATAAAAAAATGTGTAAAAAAGTAAAAAAAAAGCAAAGTGCACTTATAAAAAGCAGTACAGGGCTGCATGCCTAACTTCACTATCTTATGACTTAGCACCACAGAGATGCCAAAATGCCGGAAATCTTAAACACAGCAGATCTTTTTTGCCTGAAAATCTCTGGGTCTTGTCAGAGTGGGGATGGGCAACCACCCCTCACTGTCTCATAATTCTGGATGCCCTAACAGAGACATCCATACTCTTTCACCTCTGCCATGCAAACTCACTGCCCAGTTAAATATGGATTTTCTGGGGTGACATCTCCAAATTCCACAATACTAACATCCCAGTAGGCGTACAGCAGATTGGATGAGAATGTAAACCGGAAACCAATAAGTTTAACTTAAAACTTTTAAACAGAAGGTTCATCAAGCAATAACGGTTTAGTAACCCCCAGATAAGGACTTAATATCCATGATGAGATATAACAGTTTTCACAAATTTTCTTTTACTGAAATATTGTTTTTTGACATCTCTTCGGCACCACTGTTCTCCCTGCATTAATATATGCCTCAGAGACCTGGGCCCTACAAAAGCAGGATGAGAATGCTATCAGGTCTCCCAAGGAGGAATCAAAAGAGCCATGCTTGGAATATCACACCTCGCTCAAGTGAGAGAAGGAATCCGGAGTTCCAACCTCCATCGATGATCCAGAGTCAGGGATGCTGTCTCATTTGTCAAGACATCAAAAATCAAATGGGATAAACATGTAATGCTATTTGGAGACGACTGCTGGACTAGAGCCATTACCGACTGGATCCCACAGGACGTCAAAAATATCACATGGCCACCCACCTACAAGATGGTCAGACTTCTTCATCAAGATCCTGAATGAACAATTTGAGGCTCTTCGTATGCCTGAAGCAAGTAGATGCCATTGACTATACTGGCACGTGACAGGGTCAAATGGAAACGTTACTGGTGTCCGCTTGAGCAAATCAACGAATAGCGGGATGTCAAGTGATCAAGTGATTGTTTTTTGATAATTCTATTAGCCATTTAGTGGTAACAAACACTGTATCACTGTTTCACTGTTGTCCCCTTCATCATCGATTTGCTTGAGCGGGCACCAGTAACATCTCCATATGTCCTGTCTCATGCTAGTAAAGCCCAAGGGCATCTGTTTGTACCAGGAACATAAAGAGCCTCAAACCATTCCATCAGGTCATAGGAATGAGGTCTATAATTGTGACTGGTTTTTGGCATATCAAATACGACACGGGTAGCTTGACAGGCTCTGCCATGTGGGTGGCATACTCTTGTAGTCACCTCTGATCCCCAGCTGTAAATGCTGGCATATACAGTCAAATGAAATTCCGCAGGGGAGCCAACACTATTAAATAGGAGAAAGAAGTCTTCTCAATAAATGGTACTGGGAAAACTGAATAACCAACAGTCAAATAAATGAAATCGGCTCTTACCCTCTACCACTAATAAAAACCAACTCAAAAGAGATAAAACCTTCACTCTAAAAAACAGGGGTTTCAAATCCAATAAAATAATTTCTTGGATATGATACTAAACACACAGGTAACAAAAGGGAAATTTTGACATTAAAAAAAAACCCCCAAAATATTTAAAAAAAAGAATTCTCGCAATAGTACAGCTGTTAGGGCATCTGCCTTGCACCCGGCCAACCTGGATTTGATCCCTGGCATCCCATATGGTCTCCCAAGCACATTCAGGTGCAATTTCTTTTTTTTTAATTTTTAAGGAGGTTTTAGGACAGGGAAGGAGAAAAAGTAAGAGAGAGTACACATCTCAAGAGGAGAGAGGCGGGCGACACACGTGCTCGGGCAGCACATGTGCCACCAGGTGTAATGTCTGAGTGCAGAGACTGAAATAACCCCTGAACATGGCCAGGTGTGACTGAAAAAGCCAAAAAAAAGCCTCAAAGTTCTCAAAATTTAGAAGGGGCAACTGCAGAGAGAAGGAAATGATTTTGGGTCTGCTATAGAGGCAGGCTAGAGGGATGATCAGAAAATTGGAGACCATGATGGGGAAAGCTAAGAGTGGTGGGATTGGGGTTAAAATGTTAATAACTGAAACAAATGTGTCATTAACAACTTTTTTTCTTTTAAATTTTTTATTATACCACCGTGAGACATACAATTACAAACGTGTTCATAATTGGTTCTTGGTAATACAGTATTCCAGCTCTCATCCCTCCACCAGTGCCCCATTTCCACCACCAATGTACCCCGCCCCCCCGCCACCCCCAGGCTGCCGCCAATAGCAGGTAGCCACGTTTCCTCTCTTTCTCTCTCTCTGTCTCTGCATCTCTATAAGTGTGGAAAAATTGTAGAAGACATAGTCAGGGCAGATTTAGAATATTGGACAATGAATAATTAATAAGGAACACCATCATTCTCTTGTGGTAACTCAGGACCCAGCAAATATTGGAGAACAGATGGCTGCGTCAATCAACATCATATTAGGAACAAATTTTCTCTCTTCTCACCACTCACTACAAAGAAAAGTGTCTGGTTTTAGAAGTTGTAGCATGTAACTCAAGCACTGTCTTTGATTTTCTACAAGAGTTAAGGCAGGTAAATAATCCCGATGTTCATACACAGGTTACTGGATACAGAAGTTGTGTGTTCAGCAGAACACAACTCAGCTATTTCATGATGCATTTTGTCTTTCATAGCACCATAGATCGAAGGTGTTATATGGTTATATTTAAGAGAGGACAAACTTCGAGGAAATTATTTGATGTTTATTTCTCATATGTGGAATATACATAACCAAAGCTAAAGAAAAGCAACAAATATAAATCGTGTTAATCTGAACTTCAGTGGAAGGAAATGGCAGAGGTTAATCTCACAGTGTATATGATGCTAGAACTCTGGTGATTGACATAGTATAGCATAAACACACTTGGTGTACAAATCTATAAATGCTAAATCTGGTACTATAAACAAATAGTATATTCTTAGCAATCTGTTTAATAAAAACTACTGATTTGGCTATGACATGGCATAATGAGTATGAATTTATCTAGTTTAAATTTCTGTACCTGAGTTCCCCACCTCTGTAAACTGAGGCATAGGTTTATTCTTGAAGACAACTGTAGTAATTTCTTGGGTGGTTTATCTTACATAGCAAGTGGGTTTTTTTTGCCATAGTCTAAAATTATTAAATTTTGAGAGGGAGCACTACTGAAGAAGAAAACTAGATTACTAGATCTCTAGATATCCCGTTGTTCATCGATTTCCTCGAGCGGGCGCACTACTGAAGAAGAAAACTACTATCTATATAGCAGGACTGATACCAAATAAGAACTGAATTAAACTTAGTTTTGGAATTATGTAGTGGAAGGGTGTAGGGAGGAGTCATTGGGAATCATTGGGAGGGAGACGGATATTCTGATGACGAGGGTGGTAATAAAATCATGTGTATGAGAAACCTTTTAAAAATAGCCCAAGAACTTCAATAAAAAATAAGGAAAATAAATAAATGTGTCAGTCACTTAATATGCAATTAATAAAAGAAAGTGATGTAATTATTCCTCAATAGTAGAAGACTTGAATAATTCATAATTACAAGAAGTTTAATGAAAAAGAAAGAACTATAGAAATGACTTCTCCCATTAGTCTTAAATCATAGGATATTGATCACTCGATCACTTGAATCCCGTTATTCATCAATTTGCTCAAGCGGCGCCAGTAACATTTCCATTGGACCCTATCACGTGCCAAGAATAAAGAAATTAAATATGTACTTGGAGCGTCCAGTCAGAGACAAGGCTAACATTTATGCTAGGGTAGTTTTGTTTTGTTCACTTCATATCATTTTACTTTGATTAATTAGATTAAGTTAAGGAGCTAATACATGGAATCCCTGGAGAAATATTTATTTTTCATTTGATACCAGAAAGTCAATGATTATTCAACCAACAGTTATCAAAATGTAGTACACAACAGAGAAATACAAAGAGCACATCTTGGGGATGATGTTTTATTTGTGCAAGTGTGTAGATATGCTCACAAAATTTCTATTCATTAACAAGGTTTATTCCCCATAGATGCTGATTTATTTTGAAGTAGAACTAAGAAATCTACAGTTTTATATAAAATAAAGGTGATTCAGATTCAAATTGATTTTTCTATTTGAGAAATACTATTCATATTCATTCTTTGTTTAATTTGCCAATCTTTCATTCACATGGCAATTACTTTAAAATAATAATGTAACAAACACCCTAGTGCCACATACTAACTAAATGCAAATGTAAGTTTTTAATATTGGATTCAGTAGTTATTTAAATAGACTTGCAATTTCCTTTCTATATTTCCTATTTCTACTGATAATCTCTTACTTAAATATAATCAGTCTTGATTTTTCCATTTCATTCCTAGAAATGCTTATTATGCTATTATTATTTGTCAATGTAGCCATAATATATGGTTGTGGCTGTCTTTTATGTAGTAAAACTCTATATAATGTTACACAGTGTGAAGCAGTTAGCATCTTGAATTTTGAGATAAATGACATCATATTGTGCCTTTATTTTCAATTACTTCACTTTAATTTCAGCACAGCCTATTAAGGTCACTAACCTAAAAATAGTCCAGAGGCAGGAGAATAGCACCGTGACAAGAGATGAAGGTTTTTCTTGCTCTGGTCTGAGTTTCCATCTTGTCATGCCTTGCTTGGAAGAACCCTAGAGGCAGAAGGGCACTACCCAGGTCATTCTGACAGTCCCTGATACATTAAGGTCACATCCTTGGGCCCAGATATTAAAATGTTAGGCATGCTTCACTAATTATAGCTGAAAAATGCCTGAGGGCTTCCTAAACACTACTTGAAGTTTCTCTACTCTCCCCTAAAAGTCCATAATGTAAAGAATTGTATGATATCTCCACATTTTTTAATGAAAAACAACATTTCAAATTTCTGGCTTATATTTTTCTAACCATGTGCCTAAAAGTAATACATTCACAGGATATTAATGTATGGGCACTCACCTTTAAAAGTACTTGAAATAATAGTGAGGATTTATGTTCATTTATTTAATCCAACAGTTCAACGTCTTTGGCAAATATGAAGATAGCAAACAGGATTTCATACAGATTAAATGGGGAAATCTTTTCAGAAAATTATGGTAGATTTTGAAAAAGAATAATCCCGCTCATATTTATTTTGGATGTTTTCTATTTTGCTTTTTCATTCAAAATGAAATATATGTCTTCAGAGACCTGAAGACACAGGTCTGCCACGGAGATAGTCAGCATTTCACACCTTTCTCTAAAATAGAGGAGACTCTGAAATGAGAACTTATCTGCATTTTGTCTGAATTTGTCTGAATCATTTTTACTTTGATATGCAGAATCATCATCTTTGAATTTCTGAGTGTGTGACCTGCACACGTGGGTGGTTTGTCTGTTTCTCTTATTTTTCAAGAAAAGGAATCAGAACTATGCCTCTGAATCTTATTTCTTATGCTGTGCCTTTCCTCCTTCTCTATTTTATATTCATTTGCTTGTCCTTGCTGAGTCTTTTCAGGCCTTTCAACCAAATGCAAACATTAAATGAAGGTTTTCCTGCAATTTCAAAGCAAAGCAAAGCAATTCCCCTAAAGGGAGAAGAGGCATTTGCTGACTGTCTACAGACACAGTGAGACTCAGCAGGCACCTTGGGAAGGAGAAAGAGAGGTATTTGGCTCAGAATTGAAGGCCAGCATAATGGGGCTGTGTGACAAAAGTTGTAGGGACAGGGAGGACAGGAAATACAGCACATAGATTATCCTCTCAGGTGTCACCGGCTTGGTTCTAAGCAGCCTCATCACATTTATAAGGGAGGACATATGAGGGGCCCACGTTTATGAATATCAAGGTGATTAAGGCTCTTTCACTCCTTCTTTGAACTGTATCTCAGAGACCCTCATTTCTCTATTATTTGTTCTCCTTTGACCCACACCTCTCTTATCAAAGCAAAGGTTTTAGCTACTAAACCATTTATAATTCTGGGAAATGCATCCTTTTCCTGAGCAAACATAACAACAAAAAATAATTTTTTGCTTTTTGGCTTAAAATTTATCTCTAAATACAATTATATTAGAAATTCAAGAGAACTATTTATTCATGAATATTATTTACTTAAACACTGTTTAGAATTGCAAAAAGGGAATTTGTTGTATTTATTATAACTGAGAATAAATTAAATAGTATTGATTGATGTTAGAGAAATATTATGCAGCCATTATATTGACATTTTGAAAAGAATTTTTGGGCTTGGCAAAATAGGAAGGATAGGATGTTTGTTTTTACCCAGACTGAACTGGGTTCAATTCTCAGAACCCCACATGGTCTTCTGAATGCCAGGAGTGATCCCTGAGTACAGAGCCAGGAATAGGCTCCAAGTACTTTTGGGTGTGGTCCCTAACAAAAAAAAACATAATAGATATTTTTGTCACTTGTCTTCCCATTGTTCATCGATTTGCTCAAGCAGGTGCCAGTGAAGTATCCATTTGTCCCTGTCTCATGCTAGTGTAGCCCAAGGGCATCTGCTCACCCAGGAACATCAAGAGCTTCAAACCATTGTTCAGTTCATGGGAATGAGGTCTATTATTGTTACTGGCACATCAAATATGGCACGGGTATCTTGCCAGGTGGGATACTCTTGGTAGTAGGTAGGCTCACAGTTCTTGAATTTATTGATGAAGAGACGAGTTGCTACCAGCAATGGGGAGAGAGTAGAAGCTCTGCCCCATCTATCTGTGACTCTGGTTCACAGCAGACAGTCCAGGAACAGTTTGTGGGCGGATCCACCAGGCCTCCTGGACAGGACAGAGAGGTGGGGGGGAAAGGGACCCCAGCTCCATCTCCATGGAAGCTCAGTGACTTTAGCTAAAGTCATATTTTTACATTAAAAAAATATTAATCTTTGATAAGTTTATAATGTAAAAGTTAAGGAAGCAACTAGAATAAACAAACAGGGTTTAGATGATGTAAAGATGCGATCTTGGCATAAAGTACAAAAAGTGATTAAATACAACTCAAATATGTCTTATTATAATACTGATTGTTTTATATTTTTGCATATTTTACCTTTCACTATAGGCATATATTGTTTTCCAACAGAAAAAAATGACCTGAATTGTGGCTAAAATAAAGTATTGTCATTTACTGGTGGATGTTATTTGGTAGAGAAATTAGAAGAGTTTCCAAGGAAAAGAGTGTGGGGGAGACAGGTGGACTTTGGGAACATCATTTGAGTTTGAATCAGTGGTTCATCTATGATGTGATGTTAGAAAAACCAATCCTATTTTGAGGGTAAAATATCCAGTGAGAATGGTGATCCTTTACAGAGATTATTTTTAAAAAATGTCCACCAAACATAGCAGAACTTTTCAGTTTTCTACTTTTCCCAACGTTGGGTAAAACGGTATGTTACGTTTCCTCTAAAGTTGTGCTCAGGCCTAAAGGTGTGGAGCAGATGAATGAGGAAACGCCCAGGAATAGGCTCCATCTAGCAAGCTGCTATGAGACATGCATGGGCTTTCAAGTGCAGCAGATAAAGCAATTGGGAGGAAAGTCTAACACTGCAATCTGTTACCTCGTATATAAGGTAAAATTAGCACCATTTCTCTCACTGGGTGGCTTTGAAGGTCAATCTTCATTTCATTTTCAAAGCCTTTTAGAGCAGGCAGATGCCCTTGGGCTCTACTAGCATGAGCCAGGACATATGGAGATATTACTGGTGCCCGCTCGAGCAAATAGATGATGAACGGGAAGATAGTGATAGTGGTAGTGATTTAGAGCTTGACCTGCAGAAGGAGTTCAATAAGTAAGAATTTATGCTACAAATGGTCTCAACTTTTCAATCAGTATCTAGCCTTTAACTTTTTCTAACTACACTGGCAGAAATGATTAAGCAATACACAGCCATGTAAACACAATTTTGTTAAAATAGCAAAATAGCAAAGAAGGAATCAATCAACAAGTGTTAATTCAATACCCCAAACAGAAAAAAACTTTGACAAAAGTTTCAAACTTCAATTTAAAACAACTTCAATATTTGTGATTCCTATACCTACTATAAATAATCTGTACTGAGCATTCTTAATAATAAGCAACCATCAAAGAGCCAGAAAATCACAATGAAAATATGATTTCTAGTTTTTATACTTAGAGGGGTACAAAAGACACACATGGACAGAATTATTTTTGGAGGGGGATTTAAAATTTTTTTTATTATATCACCATGAGATAAACAGTTACAAAAGTGTTCATATTTGGATTTCAGTCATACAGTCATCCCAGCACCCAAAACTACACTAGTGCCCATTTCCAACAACCAGTGTCCCTGATTCCCTCCCCACTCCCCGAGCCTGCCTCTATGGCAGTCACTTTGCCCTCTCTCTCTCTCTCTCTCTCTCTCTCTTCGCTCTCTCTCTCTCCTCTCTATACATTATGGATTGCAACACATACATTTAGAGGTTATCATATATATCCAATTGCCTACTTTCAATGCTCAGTTCTGTGCTGGTGTTATCATTTACCATAATTATTAGTTACACCGTTCCTTTCTCTGTATTACCTAACCTCTGACTCCCACACATTTGAAGTAGGGTCTACCCACTGACAGGACCTCCTGATCCATGTTTTGTCTGGCCTTGGATATTGGTAACATGCTATTTTTTTATATCCTGCAAATATATGCAGTCATTCTATATCTGTTCTTTTCTCTCTGGCTAATTTCACTCAGCATGTTCCTCATGGGGGGAACAGGATGTTATTCTCCATGAGAGATGATAGGTTCTGAGGATGTGGTTTAACTCTGCTTCTCGGGTGCTGGGGACCAGCAGCAGCAGCCCTGGTGGCACTCTGGGGACTCCAGACCACACCCAAGATGCTCTGGAAGGCCATATGGTGTAGGGGATTGAGCAGGAAAAAAAAAGTCACAGATGAATAAAGAAGCAAAATGCACTATATACATAAATGCATTAATCCTCCGTTCTCAAACAAGATTTTTGTGACAAGATTCTGATATTTGCAGCAAAATAGATGTTGCTTATGATCATTTTCTCAGTGAATGAAGGTTGAGAAAAGGACAAATGCTATAAGATTACACATATATGATATGCGCTGAATAATCAAAATCATATATGAACTCAATGTGGTAAAATTATATAGGTAGAAAGTAGAATGGTAGTTTCCAGGAACTTGGAGATAGGGACTAAAGAGTTGTTATTATTTTTTTATGGGTACAGCATTTTAGTTTCATAAGATGAAAAGAATTATGGAGATGGATAGCGGTGGTTGTGCGATATATTAAAGGCACTGAAAAGCATACTTAAAATGATTAAGATGATAAATATTATGCATGTTTTAGCACAATGCACAAAATTTGAAATATATGTAACTAATAATTTGAGGAGGAAGTAAATAATATAAAATTAATACATTAATTAAAAGGAAGAAGATTAATAAGTGAGATAAATACTCACAAAGAGTTGTAGTCCAATATTATTAATTACAATACTACACATCTATTAAAGCCATATAAGATCTCAATGGCTAACTGATGGGATAAAAACCATGTTACTTATAAGAACAGACTTAAAATATAGAAACACAGAGTGTGAAAGTAACTTTAAATAAATATATAATGCAGTTACTAACAAAATTTATATAGTTATATTAGGATTACATAGATACTTTCTCCTTGCTTATTTAAGTCAAGAGATATTGCCAGTACTGTGAAGTAATATTAGACGGATCAATGATATTTGGGCAAATATAATAATTCTCAATTATATTTGTCTATGACCATAATTTAAAATATGAAAGTAAAAATTTTCTATGTTTAAAGTACAAATAGAAAAATCACTGTTAGAAAAAATACATTACTATCTTTCTATATATTTAATAACAAGAAAACAATTAGGAGATGAAAGAACTTAGGAAGATAATTGGCAAAAGTCACCTAAGTGACATATATAGAAAAGTGCAAGAATAACTGAAAACACTCATGATTTCCAACTTTATGTAGAGAAATGATAAAAATTATCCTACACTATCAGTTCAGTGTAGTCAAATTACAATGGATTAAAATCATGTGTAAATGAATTAATTTAAATATATAATATAATATAATACAATATATACTGTAAGGGCTCCAAAATTAAATAATTAAGTATTATAAATCTAAAGAAGTCATATAAGAAACCACAGCAAAAAATAGTGGGGTAAGACAGATAGTACCGCATATAAAGAACTTGTCTTGCATATAGACAACTACGGTAAATCCAGGAATCATATATGTTCCTGGGCGCATTGCTATGAGTCATTCCTGCATTCAGAGCCAGAAATAAGTCCTGCACAGTCTGGTGTGACCCCCAAACATATATCTATATATTATATCCATATAACATAGAAGTAAAAGAGACTTAATCACCTTGATATTTGTATACATAAATACAAATGTTTATGTATATGTATACAAATATACTAATATACATAAATATACAAATATACGTAACGATATATAAGCTACTTAAAATAAAATACTATTTATTTTTATTGAAAATTATACCAAGACAAAGAGCCATAAATAGAGAATGACATTTTTTGTATTATAGTTATAAAAGATAAATTTTTATTTGTGTGGTAGACTAAGTATTTGGAGTGCTAATAAACCATGGAAACAGAAATTTGAAAAAAAGTTTGAAACAAATTTCTGACCAAAAAAATTTGTAGACCTCACTTAGGCTACTTGATGGCTGTTTCATTACTGTTGCATTTTATAATACCTATTTCTGCTTTTTTTCTGTTAATGAACTATGATGACTCTCTAGAAGTAAATAAGGCGCATTTCCTCCACTTATGAAACTGTTTACTTAAGGTTTACTATGTATCATATATAATATATATATGTATATATATATATATATATATATATGCTTCATTGGACATATACATGACAGTGGGATAAAGGATTTTATTTGTGCTTTACTAGCTCATATTTATAAATGAATATGTTTTATATATTTTCCTGTATTAAGTTAGTCACTTTTATTTATGTATTTTTTTCTTTTGGGGTCACACTGCACTCAAGAATTGCTCCTGGGTGTGCATGGGGGACCATATGGAATGTTGGTGATTGAATCCAGGTCAGCTGTGTGCAAGATAAACACCTACACACCATACTATTGCTCCAGACCAGTTAGACCGTTTCATTAAAAATTTTGTTCTTTCAGGGCCGGAGCAATAGTCCAGTGGGTATGGTGTTTGCCTTGCACGCAGCTGACCTGGGTCGATTCCAGGCATCCCATATGGTCCCCTGAGCACCGCCAGGAGTAATTCCTGAGTGAAGAGCCAGTCCTAACCCCTGAGCATCACTGGGTGTGACTCAAAAAAAAAAAAAAAAAATGATCTTTGGTTTTTCATAGGTGAACTTGGAAAAAAAAATTTTTTTATATCTAAAGCCCGGCAAGCCTGGCAAGCTGCCCATGTCGTATTTGATATGCCTAATACCAGTAGCAATTATATTAGGTCATTTGCATGACCTAATATAATGGTTCAAGGCTCTTTATGTTCCTGGAGCAAGCAGATGCCCTTGGGCTCTACTATCATGAGACAGGAAATATGGGGATGTTACTGGTGCTTGCTTGAGCAAATCGATGATGAACGGGAAGATAGTGACAGTGGTAGTGAAATACACACACACACACACACACACATATATAAAAAAAAAAAGTAACAACAAATTTAAAATTTGAATGCTTCTATATATGATAAGTAGGTAATAAAATTAAGACCAAAGACAATGTACTAGAAAATATGTTTAAAAATTTTAAAAAAAAATGAAAAAATGGAAGAAAAATTATGTGCATATATAATAAACACATCGTTGCATTAAGAATAGGAATTATTACTAAAATACTATGGCTATTATAATTACATTTTAAACAATACAATTATATTTCAAATTATAATTTAAGAAAAGTGAACAGGTTTTATAGAACTATTAATATAACACGGGCATCACTTGATCACTTGATCACTTGAATCCCGTTATTCATCGATTTGCTCGAGCGGGCGCCAGTAACATTTCCATTGGACCCTATCACGTGCCAATGTAGCCCAATGGCATCTGGTTGATTCAGGAATATGAAGAGCCTCAAACCGTTCCTTCAGGGTCTTGACAAGGAAGTCTGACCATCTTGTAGGTGGGCGGCCACATGATCTTTTGACATCCCGTGGGATCCAGTCGGTAATGGCTCTAGACCAGCGGTTGTCTTCAAATCGCATTACATGTCCAGCCCATCTGATTTTTCGATGCCTTGGCAAAGCGAGACAGCGTCCCTGATTCTGGAATAGCGACGGAGGTCAGAACTCCGGATTCCTTCTCTCACTTGACTGAGGCGTGATATTCCAAGCATAGCTCTTTCGATTCCTCTCTGGGAGACCCGAACAGCATTCTCATCCTGCTTTCGTAGGGCCCAGGTCTCTGAGGCGTATGTTAATGCAGGGAGAACGGTGGGGAGTCGAAGAGATGTGCCCCAGAGCTGGAGGTTCTTTGTCCTTTAAGCTATTTCTTCAATGCCTTTGAAGGCATTCCATGCTGCTCTCTTCCTCCTGCGCAGCTCAGGTTTTAGGTCTTTCATCATGTTGATTTCTCGACCTAGGTACACATAACTGCTGCATTCAGAGATGTTTGTTCCGGGGCCTGAGCGATAGCCCAGCAGGTAGGGCGTTTGTGCTTACGCGCGGCCTGTGCCTGGCCTGGGTTCGATCCCGGCACCCCATATGGTCCCGCGAGCACCGCCAGGAGTAATTCCTGAGTGCAGAGCCAGGAGAAAACCCCTGAGCATTGCTGGGTGTGACCCAAAAAAAAAAAAAAAAAAAAGATGTTTGTTCCATTGAGAGTGAATGGGGCCTCTGGAACTAGTTCAACAGGAGCATAGGATGCATAAAAACCTGAAGTTTACATAAAATCATAGGCAGTTAGGTAAACATGATTTCTTATCAGTGAAACTCTAGGTCCAAATGTAATTTATTTTGAATCATTTAAAACTTATAAATATAATCGATCGTTCCAAAATTATATATTATATCAAATATGAAGGGACATTTGCAACCTTCTCTACTGTTTAATATTTATAATCTTAATACGAAGACCAACACCATTTATTTAATAGGGGAATATCAATGGCAATCTCTTCTAAGCATATAAATGATACTATCTTATGAAATATTTAAAAATGAAGGTTTCTATATTATTTAAGCAAGTAAAGATTGTTTCTGAATGCTAGGTTTTTAACATTTAAAGTTCAATCAGTGCAATTCACCACATTGAGAAATAAAAAGATTATTTTCAATATATAAAAATGAGCGTTATAAAATTCAACACCTATTCATTAAATGAACTCTATGAACTTAGACTACAGGGTGGTTGCTCTGATACAGTGATAATATGCATAAAGATAATACTTTGCTTTGTGGTATTATTATTGGAATTTTAAAATCCTTTCTCAAACATGAAGAATAGAAGAAAGAAAATTATTTTGCTATCACTACTTTGGGCAATGAAAACAAAAATATAGTCTTATGGCCCAATATTCATTTTCTGACCCAAAATAATGTTGAAATCCTAACCCAAAAAATGATGATGTAAATAGGAGTATGGGCTCTGTGACCTCATGGAAAAAAGAAGGAAGGAAGGAAGGAAGGAGGGAGGGAGGGAGGGAGGGAGAGAGAAGAAAGAAAAGAAAGAAAGAAAAAGAAAAAGAAAGAAAGAAAGAAAGAAAGAAAGAAAGAAAGAAAAGAAAGAAAGAAAGAAAGAAAGAAAGAAAGAAAGAAAGAAAGAAAGAAAGAAAGAAAGAAAGAAAGAAAGAAAGAAAGAAAGAAAGAAAGAAAAAGAAAGAAAGAAAGAAAGAAAGAAAGAAAGAAAGAAAGAAAGAAAGAAAGAAAGAAAGAAAGAAAGAAAGAAGAAAGAAAGAAAGAAAGAAAGAAAGAAAAGAAAGAAAGAAAGAAAGAAAAAAGAAAGAAAGAAAGAAAGAAAAAGAGGTCCTCTCACCAAATGAAAATATAATGAATCTCCAATCAGGAAAAGGACCCTGTCCTAAATATACTGTACTCTTTCCTACAGAATTCTAGGCTGTAGAATAGTGAAATGTAATTTATTTTATAAGACGCCCAGACTAAGGCGCTTAGCAGCCTAAATGAACTAACAACAAGGTCTAGTTAATATGTTTAAAGTTAAAAGAGAAAGAATACATGTATGTATGTGTAAGAAATGGAGAAAAAAAATAAAGGTTTAAATTATTTGTCACATGAAAGTTTAAAAAATCACAGATTCATATAGTCCTATATGTTCATCTCTGCTTCCTATTGCTTTGACTGCATTTATTTGTGGGATTTAAAAAAATGATACCAATATCCAAGGCCAGGCAAAATATGGATCATGAGGTCATGTCAGTGGGTGGAATATACAGCAAGTGTGTGAAGCCAGAGGTGAGGAAAGATAGAGAAAGAAACAGTGTACTAATAATTGTTGGAAATGATAATACCAGCCTAGAACTCAGCAATAAATGTAGGCAAGGGGTATACATGATAACCTCTAAATGTATGTATTGCCAAGTGATAATGTATAAGAGAAGAGAGAGGGGGAGGAGAAGGCAAAGTGCTTGTCGTAGAGGCAGACTTGGGGGGAGGGAATGTGGGGGACACTGGAGGTGGGAATGGGCACTGGTGGAGGGATGGGTTCCAGAACACTGTATGACTGAGACCCAAACATGAACATCTTTGTAATTGTATATCTCACAGTAGTATAATAAAAAATTTAAATATAACGGAATACTGGAAAAACATGGTTAAATAAATTGACAGATATGAACGTGAAAGTGCAGATGGTGTTTATGTTGCGTGTTTTTGGTCTCACAGGGTATATTCCCAGGAGAGGTGTGGCTGGGTCAAATGAGAACTCAATTTCTAGTCTTTGGAGGAATGTCCATATTGTTTTCCAAAAAGGCTGTACTAGTCGATATTCCTACCAACTATGGATGAGAATCACTTTCTCCTCGCATCCAAGCCAGCATTCGTTGTTCTTGCTCTTTTGGATACCTGCCAGTCTCTGTGGTGTGAGGTGATACCTCATTGTTATTTTGATTTGCATCTCTCTGATGATTAGTGAAGATGAGCATTTTTTCATATGCTTTTTTGGCATTCAAATTTTTTCCTTGTCTCAGTTTCTGTTTATTTCTTCTCCCCATTTTTTGGTGGGGTTGGCTGTTTTCTTCTTGTAAAGTTCTACCAGGGCCTGATATATCTTGGATATTAACTCCTTATCAGATGGGTATTGGGTTAATATTCTTTATCTTTCTGTGGACTCTCTTTGTATCTTGGTTTCTGTTGTCTTTTTTTTTTTTTGCTTTTTGGGTCACACCCAGTGATGTTCAGAGGTTACTCCTGGCTCTGCACTCAGGAATTCACTCCTGGCAGTCCTCGGGGGACCATATGGGATGCTGGGGATCAAACCCGGTTGGCTGTGTGCAAGGCAAACACCCTTCCCGCTGGACTATTGCTCTGACCCAAGGTTGCTGTTTCTTTTGAGGTGATGAAGCTTTTTAGTTTCATATAGTCCCATATGTTTATCTTTTTTTCTAGTTACTTTGTTAGTGGTGTTTCATCTTTGAAGATGCCTTTAGCTTCAATATCCTAGGGGTTTTTCCTATAATTTCTTCGACGTACATTATGGATTCAGGTCTGATGTTGAGATTTTTAATCATTTTGATCTGATATTTGTGCATGGTGATAGAAGTCCAAATTCATATTTTTACATGTAGCTACCCAGTTTTCCTAGCACCACATGTTGTGGAGGGTTTCCGTGCTCCATTTTGTACTTTTTGCTCCTTTATCAAAGATCAAATAATCATGTATTTGAGGATGGGTGTCAGGATACTCAATTTTATTTCAGAGGTTCACAGATCTCTTTTTATTCCAATATAATGCTGTTTTAATTACTACTGCTTTGTAGTAGAGTTTGAAGTTGGGAAAGATGATGCCTCCCATCTTCTTTTTTCCTAAGGATTGCTTTAGCTATCCATGGGGGGGTTATTTTTTCATACAAATTTCAGGAGTGTTTGGTCAGTTTCTTTGAAGATTGCCACACAGCAGAAACACCATCTGTACTTTCATGTTCATAGCAGCACTATTCACAGTAGCCAGAATCTAGAAAGAACCAGAGTGCCTGAGAACTGATGACTGGATAAAGAACCTGTCGTACATCTACATAATGGAATACTATATAGCTGTTAGGAAAAATGAAGTTATGAAATTTGGCTATAAATGGATGGACAAGGAGAGGATCA
The DNA here is from genome assembly GCA_021461705.1 of Cryptotis parvus. Taxonomy (NCBI): domain Eukaryota; kingdom Metazoa; phylum Chordata; class Mammalia; order Eulipotyphla; family Soricidae; genus Cryptotis; species Cryptotis parvus. The sequence continues at coordinate 45,768 of JAJIBD010007012.1, read as the reverse complement.
TGCTGAGTGAAATTAGCCAGAGGGAAAAGGATCAATATAGAATGACTGCATTTATTTTCGGGTAATAAAAAATACTATCACTATCACTATCTTCCTGTAATTCATCTATTTGCTAGATCGGGCACCAGTAATATCTCCATATGTCCTGTCTTATGCTAGCAGAACCCAAAGGCATCCTCTTGCTCCAGGAACATAAAGAGCCTGAAACCATTATATTAGGTCATGGAAATGACCTAATATAAATGTTACTGGTACTTGGCATATCAAATATGACTAGAGCAGCTTGCCAGGCTTGCCGTGCGGGTGGCATACTCTTGTAGTCACCTCTAAATAAAGCATTTATTAATGAACCGCATGGCCTGATTCTAATATTCCAGTCCAGACAAAACATGGATCAGGAGGTCTTGTCTGGGGATAGAACCTGCTGTAAATGTATAGGAGTTACAGGTGAGGCAATACAGAGAAAGGAACAGTGTACTAATATTGTTGTAAATATACCAGCATAGAACTGAGCATTGAAAGTAGGCAAAATGATATACATGATAACCTTAACTGCATATATTGCAAGCCACAGTGTATAAAAGAAGGGAGAGAGAGACACAGAGAGAGAGAGAGAATGAAAATTGCCTGCCATAGATGCAGGCTGGGGAGGTGGTAAATCATGGGACATTGGTTGAGGGAAATGGGCACTGGTATATGGATGGATAGGTGCTGGAACACTGTATGACTGAAACCCAAATATGGACACTTTTGTAACTGTATATCTCAAGGTGGTATAATAAAATTCTTTTAAAAATAAACATATCATGTAAATGGCTAAAAATAAAAGGCATATTCATGTAAACATAAAAAATAAATTGACAAAGTTAATACTTAGAACACCGTCAATCAATATGATACTTAATCAAAGTAAATATATGAGGTGTGCAAGAATTTTACAAATTCAATGAGAAGAGACCTAACTATAAATCTGTAGAAAGGAACAATAAACTTTTTCAAATAAGATTTTTAACATTTTTAAGTTGTTCCTATTAAATTGATCTGTCTTTTACAGTTCTACATAAGTGCAATGAAGAGATTCGTAGCCTGACTCCACCATATCAGCAGTCCTTGCTGCACATCTCCTGAACATTGATTTGATCCCCCAACCTTTTAGGTGAGGTTAACCTCTCTACTGACAGTTTGAGTCTTTTGGAATGGAGGTAGATTCCCATCCTTCCTGGCTGGTCTTAGGAGATTCCGTGCCTGACCTCCACCAACAACAACAGATCCATTTCCACATCTCCTGAAGCAAGCAACGCATACTACAGCAGATCTGCTCTTCAAATTTCACATTGTTTACATTTATATTTTCTGTCACTGGGTAAAGATGGGAAGGTAATCTCCGATGGGGGCTACCAACAAGGATTCACCCGCAGCACTGCAGAAAAACAGCAAACTCCATTCTCAGCACTGGAGGGACACAATCCACTCAGTGGGTGTATTGCAAACCTCAACATCCAACAGAAGAGAGAGAGAGATGATAGATAGATAGATAGATAGATAGATAGATAGATAGATAGATAGATAGATAGATAGATAGATAGATGATGAGTAGATAGTAGATAGATAGAAGGGTAGGGGGGGTAGGGATGATGATAGATAGATAGATGGATAGATAGATAGATAGAGAGAGAGAGAGAGAGAGAGAGAAGAAGAGCCTGCCATAGAGGCAGGCAGGGGGTGGGTCAGGGGAGGGAAATTGGGGACATTGGTGGTGGGAAATGTGCACTGGTGGAGGGATGGGTGCTGCAACATGGTATTACTGAAAGCCAATCATAAAAAGCTTTGCAAATGTCTAGATCAATGTGATATAATAAAATTTTTATAAAAGAAAATCAGTGGGAAAGATGCATAGAATCCCACCAAGTTCAACAAGCACAACCAACAACACAGAAGGCCCCACAGCAGTACCAACCAACTTTACATCCCCAAAGAAGTTCACTGACACCACTGTGAGGAATTGCAATGAAATCAAAGAAATCATGGCACAAGTAGTCGTCAATGTGTAAGAAAATCTGAGAACAGAAATGAGAAAACTGTAATCAGAAATGAAGAATATGGTAGGTTATATCCAAGCTCAATAAAGAGCTCTAAGCAGCAGAATAAGAGCCGACAAGACAAAAAATCTAAGAGTCCCAAGATAAGATGCAGGAAATGTCTAGAAAATAACAGAAGATGAGAGAGAAGCGGTTAGTTATATGTTTTTTATAGTTATGAAATAAACCATATTAAAAACTGGGGAATGAAGTCACAAGTAACAGTTATTAGATTCCCCAAAGTAGATACAGGTGAATTTGATAAAGATCCAGTTGTTAAAAGAATTATAGATAAAAAATTTCCCATGATGAGGATACAGGCACCTATTTTCAAGATACTCAAAGGGTATTAGTGAAAATGAACTCAAATAGAAAAAACCCCAAGACACTTGCAGTCAAAATGACAAAGCCCAAAAACAGAGAAGGAAGACTGAAAGCAGCAATATTAAAAGGAAACTTATATGAAAAGGAAAACCCTTATAATTCTCAGAAGATGTATCAAATGAGACTTTGTAAGCCAGAAGAGAATGAAGGGATATGGTAGAAAAACTCCGTGAAATGACGCTGTCACCAAGAGTCCTCGAGAAGCCTGTTTACAGTTCAGACTTTTTAGAAATGAGACAGAGCTCTGAGGAAAGGCAACTGTTTTGGGAAAACACAGCCTGGAAGCCAATCTTGCGAGAAACATTAAAGGTGCTTCTTTACAAGACAAGACAAATTTCTCAGCACTTGGCATTTAGTACACTTACTTATGGCACTTATAAGTGCCTTCTAGTAGATCAAGAAGGCTTGTTTACTTCCAGCTTGCTATGAGATTTTGTAAATTTGTTTCTTTTTACTCAAACTCTATGACACTCAGAGCTTACTCCTGCTCTCTCCTCAGGGGTCACACCAGCAGGCCCACTAATTTTATACATTTTCAATAACAAATTAACTTTTCAGTTATATTGAGAATATATTAAGAATTCTATATTTAATGAATGTGTTTTTTCATTTCTTAAACATCCAAAATATCTGTATTATAATATTTTATTTATTAATGCAAAAGTCCACAATAATATAAAGTTTTAACATAATTCCCCTTAAATTATTCCCCTTCTTAGGACAAAACACATTTAAATGCTTTTATATGGATATTCATATTCCCTTAAAATCTTCTCAATTATTTTTATTCATTGTATTTATATTTGTAGGATGATCTATTTCATATAAATGTTAAACTGACAATCTGAAAGAAATAGATACCTATATACATTCTAGAATTGATCTCTAGTGTCTTAATGAAAGACTCACAGACATGGGGCAGAGCTGCTACTTGCTCTCCCTGTGCCCAGCCGCTCACAAGGTGCCCAGGGGGATGGCGGGTTCTAGCCCTGGCCTGCCACCCCAGCAGAGCCTTGCAACAAGCCAGACGACCCCCAGGCCTCTGTTGGGCTCCTTTGGGCCGCTGCTTGACTAAGGCCGGGGTGAGGGCAGGGGGGGGGTTTCTAGGCTTTACCTCCTCTTTCCTAATGGGAGGGAGGTCTGGTTGAGGGGGTTATAACTGCGGTTTCATCGGGGGGGGGGTCTTCCTACCATGAGGGCGGCCTCCATTTTCCACATCTGGACTTCTCTCTTGTCAGAACTCCACCCAGCAGACCAGCCCTATCGCGCCATGCGATTCATCAATAAATGCTGAACTTAGAGATGACTACAAGAGTATGCTACCTACACGGCAGAGCCTGGCAAGCTACCCGTGTTGTATTTGATATGCCAAATACCAGTAACAATTATAGACCTCATTCTGGAATGGATTGAGGCTCTTTATGTTCCTGGAGCAAGCAGATGCCCTTGGGCTCTACTAGCATGAAACAGGACATATGGAGATGTTGCTGGGGCCCGCTCAAGCAAATCGATGATGAACAGGAAGACAGTGATACAGTGACAGTCTTAATTAAAATGTAATTATCATGATATTAGAGAGTGCTAGAAATTATAGACCTCATTCCCATGACATGAAGGAATGGTTTGAAGCTCTTCAAGTTCCTGGAGTGAACTGATGCCCTTGGGCTACACTAGCATAAGACAGGACAGGACATATGGAGATGTTACTGGTGCCCACTCCAGCAAATCGATGAACAATGGGAAGACAAGTGATACAATCTATTAATACAGTGACTGTTTTAAAACTTTATGTAAGTACATACTACTAACTATACCCAGCCCTTTATAATTTGCACCCCATCAAAACGAACTGAATATCGCTGATGTATTTAAGGGACATGTATCACTTGCTCTAGTGACCTCATTGATGATATTCATTCTTAGACTTTTTATTTTCCCACTGAATTTGTGAATGTGCTATTTTGTGGTTGGCATTCTTTAATCAGAAGAAACAAATAAGTTTACATTGATAAGGTGAATATCTTCTCCCTTAAAAACATGATGGTGAATTTTTTTCTGCAACCCACTTAACTCCAGATATTCAGAAATTTGAGATGACAGCCCTCAGTGATAATTTTAGAAAAGAATTAATGTTATGAAAGAGCTTTTCCATCTGTTAAACAGAGACCAAATCTGATGCACCTTAAACTCATGTATTCAAAGCGAAGAATCCATTCAAGTATGTCTCTAACAGCCCAGTTAATTCAGGGTTTTTAATTCATTTCAGGACTGTGCATAGAAAACTAGATTTAATTTGTTTTAATGAATTACTGTTTCACAATCCAACCTGCAAAATGGCTGTACCTAATAATAATCCATGTATGACTAAAGAATAACAGTGAACACATCTATGTAGTTTTTTGTGTGCAATATTTGTCTCTTTCATGTGAATTACAAAATCACTATTACTATCACTATCTTCCGTTAAATAGATGTATTTGCTAGAGCAGGCACCAGTAATATCTCCATATGTGCTGTCTCATGCTAGTAGAATCCAAAGGCATCCGCTTGCTCCAGGAACATAAAGAGCCTCAAACCATTATATAGGTCACGGAATGACCTAATACAAATGGTACTGTTATTTGGCATATAAAATACTACACGAGTAGCTTGCCAGGCTTGCTGTGCGGGTGGCATACTGTTGTAGTCACCTCTAAATAAAGCATTTATTGATGAACTGCCCAGCCGCTAGTGGCCTGTGAGCCGGGCTGTGATAGTCTAGTCTGCTGGTTGGAGTTGTACCAAAGGGAAGTCCGGATGTGGAAAATGGTGGGCCCCATGGAGTAGGGGAGGGTGGTCTGGCTTGTTGTGAGGCTCTGATGGGGTGGCAGGCCAGGGCTAGAACCCGCCATGCCTCCCACATGCCTCACGAGCAGCTGGGCACAGGGAGAGCAAGGAGCAGGTCTGCCCCATGTCTGAGAGTCTCTGGTTCAGCATACCTGGGCGGATTGAAAAAAACTGCTGCAGGGTGGCTGTCGATGATCCACGCTGGGATAGTCTGGTCTGCTGGGTGGAATTGTTGTGAGGCTCTGCTGGGGTGGCAGGCCAGGGCTAGAACCCGCCATGCCTCCCTCGCACTTCACGAGCAGCTGGGCTCCCCTACTCCATGGTGAATTACAAAATAAAATAGCTTTAAATATGCAAGATTTTTTTTTGCAAAATATTTTCTTCCATTAATTTTGGTAAAGACATACCAAAAGGTTTGCTAAAATAAACTAAGTCCTGATAGGCATTAAACAAATAAACAAACAAAACATTCCACAATATCCATCTAGGTACACTTATATGGGGGGGAAGAACTATATCACAGTATAATTAATTGGTTAATGTGCAGTCTAAAGAACCAGAAGTTCATCAAAAGAGTTAAAATATCTTGTCAGCCATGGTCAAATGACTAATAAGGAAAAATACTTAGTGTCTCATCTGACCTGTTTCCTCATATTGTAATTGTGCACAGTGTTATGAACATTAAAATTAAAATTATAGAACCTAACTATCATGACCTTTGCCATTTAGTAGGTTTGCATGATAGCGCCAGTTCTTTCTCTTTCAAAGAAAAAAATGTTCATTTCAGACTGGGCAACATTTGCTGGAGTTCATTGCTAGAGAAAATCAGGCCATTTGCTGTTCTCTCAGTAATTTGCTTAAGCAATGTTATATTGTGTAATAAAATAATGTATTAGAGATCATTCTAATAAAGAAGATTGAACAAGACACAATTTGCACAGTTCAATAGGTATAATACTTGTACTTCTTAAATATGTCTTCAAAATGGCATCAAGGTGATGTGAAGAATACTTACTTTTATAGTACAATTTAAATTATAGTTGGCAGCTTATAATATTATTAAGGGAATTTTTTTTTTTCTTTTAGGGGTAGGTTACGGTTGCGAGAATCTGACTTATCTTCCAAGTTAGATTTCTAGTACTAGAACCATGAACTATCAGATGGAAGGTTAAAAACATCAGAAATGCATTTTATCGCAGTTTCAGAGATTAGTTAGTGGGCAGCCCCTTTCTTTGGTTGGAAATGATTTTCCTACTCTGTCCACACACGACTCTGTGCCTTAATGGCAGTTATTTTCAACTTAAGGACTCCATAGCTTGTCAGAGCCCCTCCCAAGAGAGAAGCCCATCTCACGCCTGGCTCATCAGAGCCCCTCCCAAGACAGAAGCCCATCTCAAGCCCAGGTATGAAGGTCTCAACAGCTAAAGGCACCGGGCTTCCATGGAGATGGAGCTGGGGTCCCTCTCTCCCACCTCTGTCTCTTGTGGGGCCTGGTGGGTCTGCCCATGAACTGCTCCTCTACTGTTGGCTGTGAAGCACTGGGCAGAGTCCTGGAGGCTTTTCTGCATACCTGGGGGAGGGGACCTTACAGTCACAGAATTGCAGGACTCAAAGAGTTGAAGCCTCATAACCAGTTGACTAAATATTGCCAACAATGCCTTCTCTCTACCCTGAGCTCCCGGTCCTTGCTGGGTAAATATCAAAAAATAACAAAAAATAAAAAAAGAGGACAGAGATAGACTGTAATTTCCATTTTTATATTATACAAGTATGAGAAAATGTTTGAGAAAAAAAAGTATGAGAAAAGTTTCAATCATTTAGAAATTTCCTTAGTGGATTCTCTCAAGCTGAACATCTCTGTGTTAACTGGTCATTCACTTACACTCCCATCTAATCCTTTCTTTCTTTCTTTTTTATTTTCCGCTCTTTGGGTCACACCTGGCGATGCTCGGGGGTTAATCCTGGGGCTCTACACTCAGGAATTACTCCTGGGATTACCATATGGGATGCCAGGGATTGAACTGGGGCCTGCCCGTGAAAGAGCGAATGCCCTACCCTATATATATTGCTCCTCAAATACTCTATGTATATGAGGTTCCCAATAGGGAAGGCGAGTTCTAGCCCTGGCCCGCCATCCCGATAGATCCTTGCAAGAAGTCAGAGACTTCAGCGAGCAGAGGGCAAGAAGCAAACAATTAGGGCTGCCACATTTCAACATCCGGACTCCACAGCTCATCAGAGCTCCACCCAAGAGGAAAACCGATTGTCCCCATTGCGGTTCATCAGTAAATGCACGAGATGAGAGGCTACAACTGAGAATACACCACCTGCATGGCAGAGCCTGGCAAGCTACCCGTGTCATATTTGATATACCAAACCCAGTCACAATTATAGACCTCATTCCCATGACCTGAAGGAATGGTTTGAGGCTCTTTGTGTTCCTGGAGTACGCAGGTGCCCTTGGGCTACACTAGCATGTGACAGGATGTATGGAGATATTACTGGTGCTGAGCAAATCGATGAATAACAGGAAGACAAGTGATACAAGTGATAAGAAAATGACAAGTTTTTAGAAGAGGAAAAATAAATGAGTGATCACAGAGAAAATGCATATTTTTATAAAACAGTTGAAATAAAGATTTATTCAGACCAAGAAAAAAATAAAATAGCCAGCATGTTCACACCAGAATAAAATACCTTTAATTGAAAATATAAAAACATTCTTCAGATGTAAATTTAAAAATCTACAATAGAAATTTGAATGAACAAAAGTAATGTACACAGGTATGTTTGTGGAATTCTTATTGAGTGAATGTGGAGAGCAAAACGGATGTGCAATCACAAATGACTCTAGATCTAATAGATATCTCTCGAGAATTAGAGGATATGATTCAATTTAAAGATTGTATTGAATTACCAACTGGCATAAAAATATGTATACATTCATATACAAAACACAAATAGTTGGAGCAATGGGGTGGGGGAATGGAGAAATAAGAACTTACTATTTAGAGTAACAGCATCATGAGCCATAACAGGTTACAACTCCAAAGAACAAAACTATCTCTGAATATAATTAGGGTAAGCTGAATAAACTGCAAGCATCCCAGGGGTAGTAATGCTATCAACACATTGTGGATATTATTATTTGATCAACAATTTTGAAATATTAGTTGATTAATTAAATGAAAGATGCAAATTTTAGAAATACAATTTATTTCGGTAATTCTGTGAATGCCCAATGGCTTTACCTGTAAAAAGAACAAATCTTTCTGGAACAGGATACCAAGAAAAGCATTTGATTTACATAATATACAAAGAGTAAGTCTATATAGATAAATAGAATCCATGGGGTGAAACTGAAGAAAAATACATGAATTTCAGGATTTTATGAAAAATCACAAGATTAAATTGATAATCTTTTAAGAAGTATTGTACCTGATTCTCAAGTTTCATGTTAAAATGGAAGTATTTACTCTATTTCTTGACAAATCTAAAATGCTCTTAGAGATGAAGTTATTTCCTAAGCTTTTGAAATTCCTGAGAAACTTTCCCATTGCTGAGCAAATTAGAACATTATCCTTAATGAGAACATTATCCTAAACTGAGAAGATATTTCTGGAAGAATTTTTTTTCAGAAAAGTGATCAACACTCTCTAAAGCAGTGGTAGTAGATCCGAGACTAGTGATTCCTTCCACCTAGCACATTCCAGTCTCTTCATTACCAGTCTGCTTCAATTCATTGCTTATAAATTGGTTTACACAGAGAAGTATAAAACAATGCATGTTTATCTTTATTTGGGAAGTTTTTAGAAAAGAAGCTAACAAAGTTTTAGTTTCGCTATTGATTTAACATTGAAGTTTTTTGTTATGCCAAAATTACAGAAATTAAAGATATCAGCCCACTGGATATGAGCATAATACATTTAAATGGGAACTAGGTAATAATCGGAAAATAAATAATTATGCAATTTGAAAGAACAATAGAGGGTCAAGATAGAAAGCACTGGGATTAAGGCATTTGTCTTGCACATAGCTGACCCCAGTTTTGAGCATCATATATGGTCCCTGAGAGCCATCAGGACTAATCTAATGGCAATAGCCGGGAGCATAGATAGCTAAGCACTGCTGAATGTGGTCTCCAAACCAAAAGTTCGTTTAGTTATGCTAAAATAATGTGATACAAAGCACAGTAATATATGACTTGTTAAAAGAAGGGGAATGTGAAATAATTTGGTCATGATTATCTGCTGCAAGTATAACCCAAATAAAATGAAAGATCAAGTTCTTTGGTGCTTTCCCTACACGTGACAAGCCTGGGTTTGATCCCCATTATGCTATATGGCTCCTGAAGCCTGACACGAGTGATCCCTGAGCAGAGAATCCTTAATAAGCCTTGGGTACTATCCCAAAACCAAACAAAAGAGACTGTCATAGCAGCTATAGTAAATATGCATGCAATGCAGCTATAATTAGTCAAGAGCGCTGATAAAAGGGGAGATATCAAAGCCTGTCACAACTTAGACTCCTTTCATCAGGCTAGAACAGGCTAAAAACTTCACTCTTGTGGACTGGTGTATGTTACAGTCTCTCTAGAGAAGCTGCCTCTTTGAATTCTATTGGCTATGATTTAATCAAAATGAAACTTTAAAAAAAAATTTGTGGACCAGAGATATGCAAGTCACTTGCCTTACACACAGTGAACCCAGATTGAGTTCCTGGGCTGAATCTCATGGGCTTCGAACACTGAATCAAAGTAACCCTGGAGCACTCCAAAAGACCAAACAGAACAAAGGCAGGGCCAGCCACAGCGATAGCCCAGCCGGTAGGGCGTTGCCTTGCATGGGCTGGGTTCAATTTCCGGCATCCCATATCGTCCCTGAGCACCGCCAGGAGTAATTCCTGAGTGCAGAGCCAGGAGAAACCCCTGAGCAATGCCGGGTGTGACCCCCCCCCCCAAAAAGGCAAAAAAAAAAAAAAACCAGAACAAAAGCAAAACTTCAATTTTGCTTGAATAAGGATCTTAGACCTGACCGGATATACCACTGGAGAGGGGGCAATAGAATCCCTCAACTTTCAACTTCCTTGTTCTCTATTACAACAGGAAACACATACACGCACATGCACACTCACACACACACTCACACCACAAATACACACCTGATGCTTTTCTCTGTCAATTTCTGTATATAAAATATATGTTCTTTGCATGTTCATCAGTTACGCAATTTTTTTTAAAGTTTCATTTTGGTTAAATCATGCTTGCTGTCCTCCTTCACAGATACATCAGCATTTGCTGAAAAATTACTGAAATGTGTGTAAGCCATGTTTGTTGAGCACAAAACCAGAATTTTTCCTCTCTTTAAAGCTGTTCTCCAGCAAATGCTGGTGGACATCTTTCCAACTTAAATTGTCTTATTGCCAATAAAGTCCCTCCCCCCCCAAATATAAGCATTTGTGTATTTTCTATGTATGTGAGATTTATCATTATAAAGAGACTGCCTTAAAAACTCAAACCTGATGTTTTGTGTACTTTGAATTAGGGACAATTTAACACAACAGAACATGAGAGTCAGAGTTGATCAAATTCAGTCCCTTGTTGAATAGCAAGGAATGAGTTAGTCACTGGAGAGATTTGAGGTATGGATCTAAATTCCCTTTTCATTGAGCAATAAGTGACAATGAAATTTATTCAGAGAACTAGACTTTTTCACCCATAACACAAGAGATGTAACACCTCAAAGACATTGAGATAAAATATTAATTGGATAAATGCTTTTATTTCACTTAGCACACATAACTGAAAGCACCAATGAATTCAGAGGCAGGGTTCCTTGGGAGGAGACAAAATGAGTGATGGCATCACAAATGATAAGAAATAAGGTGGTGAATTGAGGGCATTTTTGGCATGAACATACAAAACTCAATACATTACAATAAATTGTTAATTTATTAGAATTGTGCATTGTGTCAACATACCAAAAAGGTTGCCATCACAGTTTGGAATCTTGAAGAGAAGGGATGCCTGGTCCAGAGTCTAATTTCACTAGACATAGAAAGTTAATAAACTGTAATTATTGAGATTTGTAACATCAAATATAGACCTGGATGATAAAGTGATGTTATACATCTTGAAAAGTGGTTTTTACAGAAATAATTCTAGGATTGATATTAGGACCATATTGTGTAGAAATTAATGGAAGGAGATCTTGAGGCTCATATTTTATTAAATTCTTGAACACATCTATATATGTTAAAGTACTATAAAAAGTTAACGTGTAAAAAATACTTCTTAAGTTCAATATGTATCTACTATCTCTGTGAATCTAAAAGTACCCTTTCTTGGAGTAGGTAAAATAAATATTCCCAAGCTAAATTAAATACTTCCAATAATTTTATATATATTTATCTTCATCAAAATTGCCTTATTTTCTCTCATCTCAATTTTGACTCTAACAGAAGTTAGATTTTGAATGCAAAAATAAAATATCTCTACAACATTTCCACTCAAAGATTACTTATACAGAGACATATTAAAGGTGCCAGTGTTAATGGTTTCCAGCTAATTCTCTGTTGCAGTCTTTCTTTAATTGAGAAAATCCCAAAGATATAAGGAGAACATTAAAATAATAAAAATATGCTAAAATTTGAATGATAATATTGGAACTCTTACTCTCTAAATGGTCCATTCAACACATTGTGGAGAAATTTCACTGTAATGAAATAAAATATATCACTTATAAGCCAACATTGTTCAGTTTAAATACATTAGACAGTAGCAGAGAGATAGTACAGGAGGTGAGGAACTTGACTCTCATGCTGTCACTTTGGCAAACCCTGGTTAAGCTTCCCCCTCCCCGATACCATATATCTCCCTATGAACACTAACAGCAGCACTGCAAAGCAGAGAGCCAGGAATAATGGTCAGTTGTGGGATAACAGATCTTTCCCCACCAAAAGACATTATGGAAAACGATAGCAGTAGTTGTTTATTTCCCATTTTTTATGAGCAAACATTCAAATATGTTGCATGAATTTAATATATTTTCTGTGTTTCTAATAATTATAAATATGAATATTTAGTATATCATCGATAGTTATATGCCCACTAAGTAATTTACTCCAAGAACAGTTTACCAGCGGATGCCTTTGGATTCTACTAGCATGAATCAGGACATATGGAGATATTACTGGTGCCCGCTCTAGCAAATAGATGATTAACAGGAAGATAGTGATAGTGAAGTAATTTACTAATCATTTGATCACTTGATCACTTGATATCCTGTTATTCGTTGGTTTGCTCGAGTGGGCACCAGTAATATTTCCATTTGACCCTAATTATTAGTTGCAGAGTCTGGCAAGCAGTCTGATACATATTCAATATGCCAAAACCAGTAATAACAATACTTATTTCCATGACCCTGAAAGAGCCCTTAATTTACTAATATTTTGGTAAAATTGTCAGCAACTCTGGAGCAGGAGAAAATAAGGAAGAAAGCCATATTTTAACTAAACTCAGAAACTTTTTATTACATAATTAAAATCATGACATTTTACCTCTCTTTATGGTGGGCCAATTATATAGTATAAGATACTATAAGTAGGAATAAGTATAATATACTATAACTAGGAATAAGTATAAGATACTGTAACTAGGAATAAGTAAAGAGATAACAAGGACTAAGTATAAGATACTATACTAGAATTTCATCCTTTTATGTTTCAGATCAAATCTATTCTTGCAAAGGACAAAAATTGATTGAAGTTCCTGGGTACAGTATTAAAAAGGAAACTGATGAAACAAAGATTAAGAAAAAATTAGATTTAGTTTAGAAATGTGTAGAAAATAATTAATTCAATTAATAATTAATAAAATTAATTGGGTAGAGTCAGGATACAATGTCATAACTCCTTGATTAATTTTCAATTTTAAAATTCAAAATGATGTTGTAATGTCAGTGGTGGTTCTTGAGTGTGGCTTGAATTTTAGGGAGAGGTTGTCACATAGCTCAGTAGTGCAACTCTTCTAAAACACAAAATCATAATGTAAAATTGTAATATGCAAAACACAGATATAAAAATTGTAAACACTAGCAATTTTTTGAAAAGGAAATAGAAACAAAAGGAATTAGGAATATGAGGATAAATGCCAGGTAATAACAAAGACCAGTTTCTGAATATGTAATCCATCGGTGTAACAGTGGAAATATCGAACTGAATTTAAGGTTCACCTCTAGTTTTGAGTATAAATTATATGCAAAAGTATTGGAAGTGTCATTTGAATTGTATTGTAATGAAGGCTTGCCAATGTTAAGAATTTAATCAACAAGTGTGTAGAGGCTCAAATAAGAGTGTTGCTTGGCACATGAGCCGTTGTGAATATTTAATTTTAGAAATGCTATCTTCTTTCTCCAATACAATTTTTAACCCTCTATTTATTGGGGGAGCAGGGAAATCAAGAAGTTTGACTTTGTGCTGCCTTTTTTAGTACAATAGAGATCTTAATAAACTAAGTTACAGAAGTCTAATCAATTGTCTTCAGAAATATGAGTCCTGGTTCCTTTGTTTGTAAGAGGAATATATTAACACTGACTTTGTCTTTTCTTTAGCATTGTTTCGGGCTATAGAAGATAAAAACTATACAAGCTTGGCATCATTCCCATTGCTGAATTAATTATTTTTCTACACATTTCTAAATTTGATTGTTTGAGCTTTTGTTTAAGATGTGGTTAGGACAGTTCAGGCAAGTCAAAAATCCTATTTATGAGTTAGCTTATTTATGGGTAAGCAATTTTTCCTCTATAAGCATTAATATCAATTTTAATCATAAAATCATTTTAAGATTTTGTTCTATAAGACTTTGCTCTAAAAGTACAGAATAAAACTGAGACGATTCATAAATTTAATGCAGTGTTTGATTATAGCCTATCACAAATTATTCTGCGGTTTTCGAATAGTTTGCTTATGAAGGTGATTGTGAGAAAAGGCATCTATGTGTGCAGGATATGTGTGTGAATAAAATGGTAAAAATTTATAGTGTATGGAGATCCCTTTTAAATAAGTAATAATAATTATATTGACTTATCATAAACATCTGCCTACCCCAATCAACATTGTTGTCTTAAAAAGTATATAGGAGTTTAGTATTGAATATTTGTCAAAACTGTTACAACCACAGAAATATTACATAGACTTATTCAGAAAGAATACATCTATCTACATCTATTGGCAGAGGTCAATCACTGCAGTGATTAACTGGTAATTGAATTCGCTCAGATATGAAAATAAACATTCCTAGCTGGGTTATGCATGCCCTAAGGAAAAGGCCATCTTGAACTAAGTGCATTCCAATGCCCACACTAGTTAAATATTGTATGAGTACCATTCAAAGGTGCTAGTTCAGCAGGAAGTCTGGGCTGAGGAAATGACTTCCTTAGGTAAAATGATGAGCTCGTTTAATCAGATTCCAAATCTTTGACAGGGATTCATCTTCCATTAGATAACCAAGAAACTCCTCCAAAGCAAACACATGCTAGGACATTTTCCGCCATTTTAAAAGAAGGTTTTCTTTTTATTGTTGTCAGCTAATGTCTCCTGTACTAGTCTAGTGTAAATTCATAGTAACTTGTAAATTAATCAAAGTAAATTATGTTACCATGGGCAATTTTAATAAACATAACTTATAGAGTACAAATTATATTTTAGAAATAGGTTTAAATATCTTGCCTGATTTACCTACATCAAAATACACAGAATGCTACCAATTGTAACATTGACCAGGAAAAACTAACATGATAAAGTAATAAAATTTGAACCTATCACATTTACACTAATCTAGTACCAATTTTTCTTTCATACTTGTTTTTTTTGATACCAGGGCATAGCAAAGACAATAAAAAAATTTAACTAAAAATAATGTGGGGTCTGTAACCTTATTAGACCACTTTTAATTCCACAAATGTGATTACCTAATATTATATACTAAAGTCTATTTAAACAAACTAATACTATAAGATTTTGAAAATCTTATTCATGTAAATTTTACAAATTAAACAAATTGTCCATTAGAAATCATTTATTCTATCAATAAATAATTACTCATTCTATCAATAAATAAGTATTTATTTATCAATAAATAATTATTTAGAAATATATTATATATTAAAATCGTTAAATATATTTAATGTTTTTAATACATTTTCTCATTTTTTGAAAAGTATTACAAACCAGTTTGTGGTCAAGGGATGGACTCAGAGGGCTAGAAATCAAACTTCACATTTGTGAGCTTTGGGTTTAATCCTTCACCGCATGATCCCCCCAGCACATCTGGTAATAGCCTATGAGCACTGCACTGGAACTGGTCCCAAGTTTAAGCAAGTGTGGACCTTAAACCAAGCAAAACTTAAAAAAAAATTAATTTTGCTGCTGTGATGACAAAAAATCTGGTAAGAGGTATAAAAGCCATTTCCTAAATGACACCACTTAAACCCAGCTCTTACCAATGAACACTTTACTCATTACTTCTAAGAAACATTACACAAAAGATCATTTCAAATGGATCCATGCATACACTGGGTATATTATAAGTAATAGTTTTCAACCTGTGTTTTGTGTAATCTCAGCAAGTTAAAGTGAGATCATGAGAGCACATGAGTTTGTAATTTAGGTGGAGTCACAGAGAAGTTCTTAGGTCACATGGGATGGAAACAGGTTAGAAGAAAATTAAAATGACAGACCTATGTAAGTTGAATTTCAATATGTTACTCATTTTTAAAGTCAGAGTTCATAACTGGAAATGTCTCTTCTAGTCAGGCTCTGAAATACATGAAACACCTTCTGGACACTCAACAAGGACACAATGATAGGAGATTCCAGATAACTATCTGA
This sequence comes from Cryptotis parvus, assembly GCA_021461705.1. Taxonomy (NCBI): domain Eukaryota; kingdom Metazoa; phylum Chordata; class Mammalia; order Eulipotyphla; family Soricidae; genus Cryptotis; species Cryptotis parvus. Next base: position 29,593 of record JAJIBD010007012.1, on the reverse strand, counting down.
TTTCTCAGACTAACCAGGCTGTCAATAGAGATTCCAGATAAACGTCGGGTTACTTTTTTTTTAAATGATGCCTGAAAAAAGCACGCCAACATCTAAAAGGAATCAGTTATAAATCATGTGCCGCATTTATACTTAGTTAATGGAAGTGTCAAACAATTATTATTCTTTTCTAAGATGTGTATGTGTGTGTGGGTGTGGGTATGGGTGTGTGTGGGGTGTGTGTGTGTACACATGTCTTCTACATACTATCCTTTTATAAAAGATCAGGGAAACAATCCCATAGTAAAGGTTTTTACATTTCTCTTTGGGGGGGAAACAGTTGCTTTATACTTTCAGTTAGCCACAGTTCACTACTGTCCACTTTAAAGTCTCTAAGGCTAATCGTTTAAATTCTTTTGTAATACATGGTGAAATCATTGAAAGCAATCCAATATAAAACAATTTTCTTCCCCAAGGAAACCATTTCTTTAAGATCACCCATTGCATCTGTTCAGTGCCTTGCCAAAGTTCTGCAGGGGAAGAAATGGTCAGAAACTCTGTCGAAAGCCAAAGTGTTGGTTAAAAGAAACTATTCGCAGAGAGTGGGAAGATGAAGGGGATGAAGTTTTTTTTTTTTTTTTTTGCTTTTATGGGTCACATCCGGCAATGCTCAGGGGTTTCTCCTGACTCTGCACTCAGTAGTTACTCCTGGCGGTGCTCGGGGACCATATGGGATGGTGGGCATGCAAGGCAAATTCCCTACCCACTGGATTATCGCTCCGGCCCTGAGGGGATGAATTTTTATTTGAGACTAACTGGATGTATTCAACGTGTTATACCAAATCAAAGTTTATTTATAATTCAGTAAATTATATTCTATTATAATTCACTAAAAGTTCATGGAGAAGTTAAAGGCATGAGAAGTATGAATTCATGAAAATCAGAAGGATGTACTTAATTTTGAAACAAGTGAACTATACAAACTTGCCATATTCATAAAGGCCTAGATAATATTAAGGATTGTTCTAGAAATTGAGAGTATCAAATTACACCTGTGTGCCCCAGCCAACAATAACCACTGTCAGGGTAAAGTTGGCCAGTGAAAACTGTGAAAATTACTGAAGATGTTCCACTCATGTGTCAAGAGTTTGGAAATACTGACTCTGTCAGGCACCATGCTATGTGAATTACACTGATTAACCTCAATGTTGAACATAAATGATAAATCTGTACTTTTCTGAAGCTTGTGGATTGAAAGCAGTATCTGGTGCATGAGTCTTACAAAGGCCAGAGGCTACTCATTTTTCATATGTAAGTCACCAAATTATGTCAGTTATTTAACATGTGGCTAATGAACTTTATACAATGATATACTTTAACTCTGTGAAATTTTAACATGCCCAAATTCTACTACTAATAATGAAGATCATGGCATGTGCCAAAATGGTAACAAATGGTAATGTTAATTTGTTAACGATGACTATGTTGCATTGTTCACTAAATATAAAGACTTAACATGAGTGAGAGCAAGAAATGCTTCAATATGATTCAGATACATTTTATGTGAAAAATGGATGTGAAAATGGAGACTATGCTGGTGAAGATGGGAACATTCTTGGGAACATAAATTTCAGAGCTATGGTTCTCATTCAGATTGTGTCTGTTCTGTAACTATATATTATATATGTCCTTTTCACAGACACATTTGTCAGCAATAGATAAATATTGTCGTGGGTACCAACAATACTGGAGTAAAATTATATTCTTTGTAAATAAAGATCTGAAAGATTGAAAAGACATCTGCTAAATACAACTTGGCTGGCGTTATTCTTCCATGACTCAAGGCATTTAAAGATACAGGCAACTTTTACAGCCTTCCTTGTCATTTACCTTACCTAGACATTACTTTGGTAAAAGCATCACCATGGCAACCGGTCTCTTCCAATTGTATTTACACTAATGATTCCATTTTACCTACTGACTTTGAGAGTCCTCTAACACTGGCTTTTATCTGCTGATTTTTGTGAGTCCTCTAATACTAGCATATTGTGAGGAGGGCCTGGCTGTAAATGGTAAAACAAAATGTAATTGAAATATTTAAAGAAAATAAAAATATTAAACCATAAAACCCATAAAAGCATGCTTAAATATTCTGGAAATCAAATCATTTACAAATAAAAACACTATTAGGGATACCAGTAATAGCAACAGAATCACTGTATCACTGTATCACTGTCTTCCTGTAGTTCATTGATTTGCTCGAGTGGGCACCAGTAACATCTCCATACATCCTGTCGCAAGCAAGTGTAATCCAAGGGCGACAACAGAATATATATATATATATGTATATTTATATATGTATATATATATGTGTGTGTATATATATATACACACATATATATATACATATATAAATATATACATATATTTATATATGTATATATACATATATAAATTTATACATTGACATGTAAAATATTGAGTGTGGAGATAAGAACCAATGTGCACTGTTAGAGGGAATCGATATTGGTTCAGTCCCTATGGGAAACTGGAGATTTCTCAACAAGTTTAACATACAAATGGTTCAAAAGTTCTATGTCTGTGCACTCTTGCAAGGGAAATTAAAGCAAAACTTTAAAATTTCAGTAGGTGGTCAGGTGTGGGCATAGGGGGTTAGGGATGTCAATGGGTTAGGAAGGAAATCATGATTACATAATGCACAATACTGTGGAATTAGTTGAGAACAACAGTTGAACATTTAGAAGTGGCAAAGAGGAGACCTTCTAAGTCTTCAGGAGTTGGAGGGATAGCTAAGAGGGATGGAATGCATGCTTTGAATGCAGGAGTCCCAGACCAATCGCTGGCCTGTCATCTGGTCCCCTCAGCAGTGACAAGAATGATATTTGAGTAATACAGTGGAAGAAACACCCAGAGCACCAGGGGTCTTCGCTATCCATATCCACAAATACTGTATGAGACTTGAGGTTAGCATTAGATATTGTATTGATCGTTTTAAAATATGTGCAGATAAACACATCTATGTGTTTTATAACTGAAAATATGCATTAATGGAAACTAGTATCACATATTAATTACACCACAATATATGGAATCATATATTAAAATTACATAATGGGAAATCTGGGACTACTTCTCAATGCATATCTCAAAATATTAATATTAATATTACAGAAAAGGAAATTAAGGCAGGTGAGGTTGAATATTGTTCCTGAGACCAAAGTACAATTAGTGCATTTCTCAGGTTCTGTAGATGACTCAGTTATCTAAAAAATTCTAATTATCTCTATATTATGAGCTTATGGATACCTACATCTTAGATGGATACCTTAGAGCTAGTTAGTGCTCACTACTAATATCTGTTGACACAGAATAATTTTTATAGAACTTGTATCACTTGTTTTCCTGTTGTTCATCTATTTGCTTGAGTGGGTGCCAGTAACATCCCCATTCGTTAGAAATCAAGTCCATTATTGTTACTTTTCTTTGGTATACCTAGCTCTGGGTTCATCCCAGGGGGCCCAGTCTTTTTATATGTCAGACCATCAACCATCCAGGGCCCACAGGGCAGAACCCTGGGTATAGACAAGCCTATCTCCTGGCTGCCACCTGCTGATGCAGGCAGATGCCACAACCACACCTGCAATACCTCGAGGGACAGGAATTTTATAGAAGCAGAACCAAATACTGAAATTTCTTGGGATAGTCATTTCTGAGGTTGTCGATGTTCAGGAAAAAAAGATGTTTTACTCCAAATTATTTTGCTTCTCTCACTCCCTCTCTCCATTCTCTCCTTCTATCTCCAGCCTTAGTCTTATGACACATATACACACAAAGTTTTACACCAGATCTAAATCTGCAAAATTTCTGAGCATTTAGTATAAATCAGCGTCTTCTGCACCCATAAAATCTTTCTAAAAGAACAAGATTCAGTAATTTTATTATAGATAATAAATTGATAATAGCACTGCAGATAAGGATTAATTTTCAGTAAAGATGCACAAATAGGGAAAAATGCATCACATTTAGCTTGAAATAAATCTCTTTAATATATATAGCAGATTGTAGTCACCTCTTAATACAATCTCTTTAATATATATAGCAGATTGAAGTCACCAACATAATAGAGCTATAAACCCTGATAATAGAATTTGCATTACTTAATAACCAGAGTTTTCCTGAGTGGTAAATGGTATTTTCTGTACTGTTGCAAATAGAAGCCAGAGAGCCAAATATGGTACCCAAGGTCACACGCAGAGCTGCAGCAGCCAGGTTTCATGGCATTTCAGATGATTATATTTTTATTTTTTTTCTTATTCTTTTCCTTTCCCTTTTTCCCCATGGCACGTGCATTCTCACATCTTCACTGCCCTAACAGATTCAATACTTCCAGGGTACCGCTGTGATAGTATGAGCTTGTGTTCCTTTTATGATTCTCACAGGCTTCCTCCGACATTAATACAGGGTCAAGCAGGTCACTTCTGCCCACAGCAGGCTCCTTTTATGGTGCGGCACCAGAGTTCCCAGAAATCATTCATCTTCCTTCCATCCTGGGAGACCATCCAGAGCCTGCCACTCTCACTGCCAGACTGTTTAGATAAATATCTCACAGATAATCTCTTTTCCTCACTACTTTTCTACTTGCCACCCCTCCCCATCTTTTCTTCTCTCTGCAATTCCCAAGGACTTAATCTTAGATAAGAGCAAGAATTTTTAGATTAGAGAGAATTTCCACAGATTCATTTAAAGTCTAAACAACTTAGAGAAATTCAATTTCACCACCACCTATTGAGCACCTGCTATGGGCCAAGTACCAGCATTAAGAAATGAAGATGGAAAAGAAATGGGGTTGCCTGAATGTTGCAAAACAGTTAAGGACTTATTAAAATTCTTTAAGATAAATATTTATAAATAAGAAAAAATTATTTTTAAATAATAAGGAATTATTGAAGACAGTATATTCCTGTTACTGTACCTTCTGCTTTATGGATGCTTTCTTAATCGGATTCATTTTAAAGCTCTCTTAGGCATTATTATATCTGCAATTTGACTGATGAAATACTGAAACTCATGGTAATGTGGCTAAACAATAGTCCCATGTAGATATAAACATGCATGTTTAAACTTTTCTTAATGCCCTTCTTTATGTCTTCTGCAGATCAAAGCATTAAACTGAAATCTTGAACAGAAGGATATACTAAAAACAGTAAAATTCAGCTCAAAGAAATATTTGAAATGTCACTTCTGATTTTGGATTTGTCAATTCAAATTCACAGGATGCTTTATAAAATGGTCAGAGATTAGAATCCCAGGTAAAAGTTCAATTAAAGTCAGAGGAAAAACATTATCTGGTTTGTCCTTGGGGCAGCTCTGGATTCTCAGGAAGATGGAAACTGGGGTCTGGAGTCAATAAACTATTTGGGGGGATATAGAGATGGCACAGTGGGCTGGAGCACAAGCTTTACATGCAGGGGGCCTGGGTTTGACTCCCAGAACTGCATGATCTGAGAACCTCCGAATGCAACCCTCAAGTACAGAGCAGGGAGCAGCGAGGAGTACCACAGGATATGCCCTTCCAAAAAAAAAATTACTGGGGAGGCAAAGAACGAAGCAGCTGAGATTGAGTGGAATGTGCATGGGAGGTGTGGTCAGGGTCAGGATCCAAGGTGATTGAAGAGGAGAATAAATGCAGGCCGGCAGCACGGCACAATGGGAGTCAACCAGCAGACAGTTCCAGAACCTGATTTCAAAGTCTTCACGGCCAGCTGCTTTTTCCCCCTCAGATATTTACCACTTAGAGCTTCAGTTACTCTATTTGTGTGCAATGAAATAAAAAATCACAATGCCTACCACAAGATAAGTCTTTAAAGCCTATCATCAGATGTTCATAAAATAAATCTGCATAGTTTATGTCATCTCTCATCTTTGTTTCAATTTGAGTGACACCCACCTGTCCCTATTTGCTGCAGGACCTGGAGATGTAGGTGGCAGCAGCTCTGGAGAATGGAGGAAATTTTAATCTCTGTAAGTGGGGGCTGATACACAGGGCAGAGCTGCTAGCTGCTCTCTCTGTGTTCACCTGATCATGAGGCATCCAGGAGGGAGGTGGGTTCTAGCCCTGGCCCATCATCTCAACAGAAAAAAGGAGCCAGAGGAACACCCACATCATGAGGACAGTCATTTTCAACATCTGGGTTCCACAGCTCGTCAGAGCTCTACCCAAGAGAAAAGCCCATCTCTCCCCATTGTGGTTCATCAGTAAATGGATGAACTGAGAGCCTATCTACTACAGAGAGTATCCCCACCTGTATGGCAGAGCCGGACAAGCTACCTGTGTGCTATTTGATATGCCAAAACAGAAACAATTATAGACCTCATTCCCATGACCTGAACAAGTGGTTTGAGGCTCTTTGTGTTCCTGGAGAGAGCAGATGCCCTTGGGCTACACTAGCGTGGGGCAGGGACAATGGAGATGTTACTGATGCCTGCTTGAGCAAATGGATCAACAGCAGGAAGACAAGTGATACTGGGGGATGAACTGGGGATGGGGGGTCAAGGCAAGGGCACATATCTACTGTCCATGAATTTCCAATATTTTTTGTTATACAGAGATCAAGTCATAAGATCACATGTGAAATGGGTGCTTCCATGAGCTCTTTCTTTTGATAGTGCTGCTTTCCTGTTGCTATCTGTGCTCTCAACAAATGAATGGAACTCTCCCTCTGAGGTCTTCTGGGGCATGGAAGTCGTTGCAGAGATAAGGCCCACACAGCTGAGTGATTTGAATCTAATCACAACAGCTACCAATGAACACTGATGGATTCAGCAATTATGTCATCCGAGCATCTAATGTGGAAAAGGAACATATTTCTATGTCTCTTAAAGACGCCATGGGATGCTGATGGTGGTTCAGTCCCTGCGGCAGTACATTTCAGTGGGATTAATAGCAGAGCTTGCGTGAGTTGGCTTCCTGACAGAGCTATTTTAAAGCAAAGCTGTAAGCTGTACATTACAACTTTCATATGATGGCCTCTTCCTCCCTCCACACGCTCCAGAGGTGACTGATGAAGACTCTCTCCTGTGAGATTGAGCACCAATGGGCTCCTGGAAGGTAGCACGCAGCCTCAGGGCTGAGTTCTCAGAGAGGGTTGAGCTCCCTGCATAGTGGGGGAAAAATGTGAAATGAAAGAATGAATAATTAAGTGAGATTAAAAGGATTTGCAGAAAGAAACTCTCATGTTTGAAATCCTCATTAGAAAATCAGATATTTCCCCTATTTCAATAAGTGTTATCAGAACTGGAACTTTGGCTCCCACTTTGAACACACTGGTGCAAATGTTATATGTCTGTTTTTCTGGCTGGAGTCGTGTCAATTCATTGCTGACAAACTGGTTATCTCCTGCTGAATCAGCTCTGACAGACAGTGATAAATGTCTTTGATAAATAAAACATTAGGAATCAAATTAAATATTACTGAATACATGGAGTGTCTTCCATAGACAAGACCTTTCAATATACACAGACTTCTGGTGGCGAAGATAGTAACTGCTTACAAGAAAAAATTAAGCTGCACTGGATAGCTTCTGTGATGGGCACTATTCTATGTGCTTAACAAGTATTGTCTTTTAACTTTGTGTAAGAAGCCAAGAAGATTGGTTTGTCTATACCTTTTAATGCTACAGATGACAAAAGATTCTTTCTTTGCCTGATGACTCCAATTGGTTGGTTCAAGATTCTCTATCATTTCCATTAAATATATTTTGAAAGATTGAAATACATTTCAATATTTTCCCATGCAGTAAAATGAATTGTGGTCACCCGAAGATTTCAGAAGTCTATAAGTTTGTTTCTTAGGGGGCTATACTAACAGAATAGATTCCAGTACTAGGGGTCTATTTTGTTAAGGTTCTCATGTTTCTTCCATGCTGGGGTTCAAACCTAGATGCTTTGTAGGCAAATCATGTCCTCAAGGCCTCTGAACTGTCTCCTGACCCTAAAATATTTTTTGAGATGAAATTATTTTGGATTATTAATCCCAAATCTAGTCATAAGGGATGTTTCCATGCAGCAGAGGATTCCATACACAGGGAAGAGGAAGGCGGTGTGTGAATGGAGCAGTAATAGGGAAGTTGAGCACATGACCAAAGAAAGGCTGTTTGACAATAGGAACAAGCACAGGTAGAGAAAGGGTTAACTCTTGGATTGGTCCACAGGAGTACTGGCTGACTCCTGACCCCTCTTTCACTCCAGTCAAACTGATATTGAACTGTTGGTCCCCAGAACTGTGAGAAAATTCATTTACATTCATTTTTATTTTAAGCAAGCTGTGTTAACAAGACTGTTACTAGTAGGGTTTTGCAGGTGCGATGTTTCATCAGAGTGTCCAATTCCCTCCAGGAACTAAAGAGTATCATGCTGAGCGATGTTATGCAGAAGGAGATGGATAAATACAGAGTAATATGTCTCAAATGTAAGATATAAAGAGACATAGTAAGAAAATAGCAAATGCCCAAAGGCAACAGAAACATATCTGTTGTTTCAAGCGGCCAAGTTTGTGGTGATTTGTTATAGTTTCTTCCTTCTCAAGATTCATAGTAGCTTTGCTTTGGTGAATAGTATGCCCTAAGCTACAGCTTGATGAAGTCCACTACAGAATACTGTTTTTACATACCAATGTTTGTTTGTTTCCAATAAAATGGACAGTTGGACCCTTATTCAGTGCTGGCTCAGATGCTTACTGAACTGGTTCGTCTTTTTTGAAAACAATATGGGCACTTCTCAAAGCACTAAGAAAAGAGCTTCCATATGACCCATTAATTGTGCTTCTGGGTTTATACCGAAAGCACATGTACTCAATTTAGAAAAGACATCTGCACTCCTGTGTTCATTCACAGGAGCTGAAATCAGGAAGCAACCAAGAGTACAAGATAGATGACTAAATTGCAAAACAAACAAACCACCTCACTTCCACGAACTATGGTGCATATACAGAAAAGAATACTAGTCAGCTACAAGAAAACAAATGAAATTAGAAATTTTCTATGGTATGGATGCACCTTCATTCAACTGAGTGCAGTCAGTCAGAAAGACAGGGGCAGATACAGAATGACCTCTCTAATTTGTGGTGTATGGAGAAAGAGAATAGAGGAATAACAAGGTTTCAAAGTCAACATACACAGGAAACGTGTCATCAGTTAGAAGCTTGCCATGAAGATGGGGAAAGTGAGTGTCTCTGGGACCAAGGGAGAACAAAAAAGTGGGAGATGTGTTGCTGCAGAGGTGCTTATGCTTGGATTCCTACTACAACAGCTTGTAAACCAGGGAGGCTCACACAAACATGTAAAAGTAAAAGAAAACATCATTTCTTCATGTAGAAGGCAATTTCTTCACGTTTCTTCACGTTGAAAATGTGCATATTCAACCACCTTCCATGATTTTTTGCATTAAAAAGCATATTTTTTTCAAAAACATAATAGATGCAAAACAAGTTCATTTGATTTTTAATTTCATTGACTTCCTTGTCAATTTTATCTTCTTGGGTGAACTAAACAAGGGAATTTTCTTAAACACATTATTATCTCGTTTATATCACTCTTTGCCTTTCAGCACATCAGGAATCCATGGGAAGGCATGAGAAAGAATAGTTTCAGGTGGAACATTCTTAGAATCAGAATATGCTGTTCAATGGATGACCTTAGCCAACACCTGTATTCTTTGATTCTTGGTTTTCTCATGTCTATATTAGAAATGATTGTCTTTCTCTGATCTTTCCCCACAAGGATTATGAGGAAAGGGAAGGAAAGGCCAAATGCAATAGATCTGGTTTCGTAATTTTAAAGGGAACATGACAAGGATTAAAATTAGAATGATCATGTCATGTATTTTTTACATTTATATTATTTTTGTGCTAATCATGCAAGTGTCAAACAGGAAACATGAAATGGTTAAACCATTCAGAAAGCACTTATGGATAGTAAGTTGGCTTTATGAAACTAATTTCTCAGATCTTTAAAGGGAAATCCACATTTTATAACATTAAAACAGAAGAATAATCATCACTTACTCATAACACCTTCCTTTAATGTTAGTAATTTGAAAACAGACTAAATAAATAAAACAAAACAAATTGTTAGACTTTGAGATAAAAGGAGGAAAACAAAAAAGAAAGAAGTTAGGAAAATCAGATAAGAAAGATAAATATACAGAGAAGGATAGAATTGGACTTTTAGTGTTGAATTTGATGAACATATGCACCTCAATTTTCAATGACACACACTGAAAGATACACATATGAACCTACGTAACATTGTAATACAGTGTCAGCTCAATTTTAAAAAGAGAAAAATATGATGTAGTTCTATTGGAAAACAATAAGGTTTTATTGTTTTATTTTTATTTATTATAAACTACACCACCTCCGCTTCGCTGATGACATCATTCTAATAACACCTAACATTAGCCAAGTGGCACAAATGCTGGCTGACTTCGACCTAGAATGTGGAAAGATAGGTCTATAGCTGAATCTCAACAAAACAATGTTCATGAGAAATGAAATATTTCCATAGGCCCCATTCACTCTCAATATAATAAACATCTCTGAATGCAGCAGTTATGTGTACCTAGGTCGAGAACTCAACATGATGAAAGACCTAAAACCTGAGATGTGCAAGAGGAAGAGAGCTGCATGGGATGCCCTCAAGAGCATTGAAGAAATAGCTAAAAGGACAAAGAACCTCCAGGCATATCTTTTTACTCCACAATTCTCCCTACATAACATACACCTCAGTGACGTGGGCAGTACGAAAGCAGGCTGAAAACGCTATTCTGGTCTCCCAAAGAGGAATTGAAAGAGCTATGCTTGGAATATCACACCTCACTCAAGCGAGACAAGGAATCCGGAGTTCTGACCTCCATCGATGATCCAGAGTCAAGGATACTGTCTCATTTGCCAAGGCATGGAAAATCAGATGGGCTGGACATGTAATGTGATTTGGAGAAGGCCGCTGGAATAGAGCCATTACCCACTGGATCCCACGGGATGTCAAAAGATCACATGGCCCACCTACAAGATGGTCAGACTTCTTCGTCAAGACCCTGAAGGAACAGTTTGAGGCTCTTCGTATTCCTGAAGCAACCAGATGCCATTGGGCTATACTGGCATGTGATAGGGTCAAATGGAAACGTTACTGGCGCCCACTCGACAAATCAATGGATAACGGATGTGAAGTGATCAAGAGATTAAGTGATTAAACAATAATCTTATTATTTTAGCCTTATTCAATGGGGGGGGCTTTGAAATAGGACTCAGAGCACTTGTAAAGCTTCTTGGCTGACAAGGTCAGTAATTCAAATAGAGGCCCCCATGAAATGCTGCTTCTTGCACTCCACAATGTTTACAGCCCTCGAGGGATGCATGCATTGATACTTCCAGACCATGTGCAGCAGTGGGATGAATCCAAGATTGGTCATATGCAAGACATGTGACTTAGCTCCTGTACTATCTCACTGTCCTTTGAACTTATGTAAATATTGCCTCTTTGGAGAGTCTACCTCAGTCCTTCAATGCAAATTGTTCCTTTTTTGTTCTATGTTTTGCACCATGGTTGTCTATTGTCCTTGTAACAATGTTAAACAACTACACAAAGAGGTTTCCTTTTTCAGGTTTTCCTCTCTTTTTCAGTTCACCAACACTTGCAGATTATTTATGCCAGCCTAACCCACCCATCTCAGAATAATGCAACAGAAAGCTACTGCATGTCAAACTATTTCAGTGGTAACATCCTTGAATCACCATTCATTACAGCTAATGAATTTTATCCTGAACCAAATTTGTTATTAGCATAAAAGTATTCATAACAAGCATATACTCTCAAGATCTCCATGGGACATACAAAGGAATCCTACATAAGAAATGCATGTGTTTGTCCTACAAAATCAGAGAGCCAGCATCTGTAAAATATCTTATACTATTTTATTCTTCTGGTAAGAAATATATATCACATTTCTGTATTCTTTAGACTAATACTTCTCAAAATTTTAGTAGATGTTCATTTTTATATTTAGCTTTAGAAAGAATAAAGTATCATGTTCTGACACATTTCAAACAAAATTCATGGGTACCGACTGTGTACTAGATAATAATAATAATAATAATAATAATAATAATAATAATAATAATAATAATGATAATAATAATAAATTCTGATGAATTGGGCACAATCAGGGTGGTATGATACACTAGACAAACAAAACATTCTGGAGATACTTATAACAGACCTGAGCAGAAAACTACATAAACTGTTGCATCGTGACGATGTTTCAGTTAAGAATGTTCTAGATGCCAAGGAAAAGATGAGAAACTACCCCAGACCAGGAGGAGTACAAAGCTAGAGAATTAAAGGAAATTACCCTTGAAGGAAGAATGGGGGTTAGCCAAGTGAACAAGTAAGAGAAAAAAACCTTAGTATTTCTCTCTCATCGCTTTATTTTGAGCACTTATCAAGATACACTGATCACCCTTCAGTATTTTAAATGGTCTTTTTATACTTCTCACTTTTCCCAGATTCCTTCTTTAAGTCTAATGTGTATTCCTCTGTAAAATCTTTCACTGTAGTTAATCAGGTAGCATGAATAATTAGGCAACTACATCTCAATGTTGTTAGTTATATAGTCAAAGACCTTAATATCAGACCTATGGCAAAAGCTAGATTGCTGCTGAAACTATTTTAGAGTGTGATCTTGGCCTTACACCTCATATTCCCCCAGTTTTATTTCAAACACATGATTATGTATTTCATTCAAAATTGCTAAGATCACACTGTTCAGTGACACAAAAACTTGGAACCCAGTTCTCACTAAGTTGTGATATTACATTTCCTCCTCTGCTCTTATGAAAAGGGGTAGACTGTTTAAAGGGCATATTAAAGATTTCAAATATGAGTTATGTTAACACTGAGTAGCAAATCTATTTAAAAGAACTAAGGGTTGTCACCATAGAGACTGAAATGGGTCAAAAGGTCCATCCTAACTACTGAGCTCATCTATATGCAAATGCTGTCCTAGAAGTGTGATTCTTCAGTCTTAAATTTTTGCAAGACAGCTGGAGGAAACTCTAGTTGAAGCATTAATGTCCATAAAACTCTTAATTTTGATACTTTAGGGGACACTTGCATACACTTCAAATTAGAGGTTATATAAACAATAGTAAAGCAAGTGATTGAAGGTTTCTAAGGAACTTCTGAATTTTTTTAATCATTTATAAGGAAAAGCAAAGAGAAATATATATTAATTATTGTTTTTTTTTTAGTTTTGGCATGTACCTCAATCCTTCATCTTGTAAGTAACCTGTATGTAACCTGTAATGTAACCTTAGACATTTCCATTGCTGTCTTAAGATAAAGAAAGACTGTGAGTCAGCCAATTCAATGTACCAAATCAACTTAGTACTGGTACAAACCAGATTAAAACTCTGGTAGTCTGGTCACAAATAAACCTTTTTTTTCCCTAGGTATCTGTCTAGAATTGTAGAGATAAATAAACATGTGTTGCATTGCGAGCATGTGCATACGCGCACACAAGCGCACACTCGGAGTCAACATAGCTAAGTAAACTGATCTAAATATCACTGGTCCTGGAGAATCATGAGATCAAACAAGTCAGACTGCATTAGGATATCAACACTCTTGCTCCTGAAAAGGCATTCTGTTGTGTTTACTGGCTGTCGCCAGACAAGTGGATCAAATCATCAAGCAGAGAGCGAGAAGAAAAGGCAATAAAGTAGAACATTGGCTAGAGAGCAGGAGAGTTGATCAAAGCAGGTGTCTCTCTGAGGAGTCTCTTCTCTCACGGGGGTCTTGAGCACTACAAAACAGCCTCTGCCTCTTTTTAAATAGTTTTTGTTCCACATTCTGACTTTCATTTTCTGACTCTCCACTTATTTTTTTTATGAGTTAAACTAAAACTCTGCTATTGATTAATTTTTGGCCCAGAAGCCAAGTCTGATAGCCCTCTACAGCTATATTCTGGGCTCATTTTGAGCATGAAATATGATCAGACCAGGAAACAAAAAAGAAAATAACAATAATCTTATCTCTTGATGTGTGGTGTTCCACTTCTTGTCCAAAGCTCAAGTAAACCACACAAGTGGAGACTGTTAGTGTTATTTTCATTTCCTAAACGAAGAAATGTCTGACTTGGCTCTTGGTTGAGCTTGGATTCACAGTCTGTTTTTTTTTTTTTTTTTGACTGTCAATAAATGCTGTACTCTATCCTGGGTGTTTGCATCCCCTGTACATGCTTATTCTTCTCTAGGAGTTTTTCAGGATTTGAACTCCCTAGACTGTTCTCCACACTATTAGAAAACATTTCCTAATACTTCACTTATTTGCTGCTTTAATTTTGTAACTGTTCTTAGCTTCCTTATAACTATCTAGCAAAGAAGTTGAAGGCAAAAAGTGACAAAAAATATTTATTTTCACTCTTATAAAATAGGCCTATTTTGGGGGGAAATATATAAAACTATATTTCCATGAAATAATCCTGAGGTATATACTGAGTTACTGTGTAGCGGTTGAGGTTGGCCTAGTATCGCATTAAAGGATGAAAATAATATTAAATTAGAAAACACAGGTTTCCAGAATTTTTGACATAAAAATGTAACATATAAATGCATATCAATATATATAAAGAATGGCAAATGGTGGTGTATTTTTTATAATCATTGCAGTATATAATAAGAAGAATCCTAACCTAAATTTGAAGATGTTGAAAGTCCTACAAAGCATAATGTTAAATGGAGATTATGTCATAAAATAATATGTAAAGCAAAAATTCATTAATGTCAAGCAAAAGATAAATACTAAACACACATTTACATAAGATGGATAATAGGATCCCAGATAGGCTAGGGTAGCTATTTCCAGGATGAAGAAAGATTTTAAAGGATTAAACAAAGTTTTCATATCATGTGCTATATATTTATGCAGCTTATCATTAAATAAATAATTATTAGTTCTATTACCAATTTAACATACTTTAGAGATGACATATGGTTGTACACTAAGTGTATAAAATCTCAATTAATATTCATAAATATTATTTGTAGTTAAAACACACAATTACAAGAAAATTTATTTGCTGCATCACTTGTATATCAAGTCAAGTCTTTCACTCACTAAAAAAAATTTGTTGTATGTGTGAAAATTAGACTGAAAAAAGAGAAAAATATCTCATCAGCAGAACTAAGGATATAAACATATATATGTATGCATATGTATATACATACACATATACACATACAACATAGATAAATCTACTATATTTTATATTTTTCTATCTTCTATCTATGGATGGCAATCCAAATTTGGATTTTTATATAAATCTCATTATGATTCTCTAATTTGATTATAATCAAAAAGTAAATAGATCAACATATAATATATTGAAAGTTGGTGGTTCCACTATTTGTTTACTCCACAATACAAAGCAGGTAGAGGTACTATTTAAGTTAGATTATGATGAAGTATGATTATGCTTTGCTCTTAGTTTAGATTGAAAACACTCCGCCCCTTTTCCTTTGATCTCAGCGTTACAAGTGAAAGCCGAAAAGTGTGGTAAATGGTCATGAAATGCAGACAAAGATTCCTTTTGTTGATTCCACAGAATAGGAAGATGGTCAAATTGACCACTCATCAAAGTATAATCATCTGGAATAAATACTGGCCTCTTTGATGTAGTTTAGGATGGCGGCATCTCAAAGAAAGATCATTCTTCTGACTTTCACATAATTGAATGATTATGACTGTTTGTGAATGGGTTTACTTAATTACTTACTGGTACTTTGGCATCCTGACATGACTATATGGAAACCATAATCCTTCAGCCTGCACAAGGGAGAGAAGATTGAACTGAGATGGAATGAATGGGAAAAGAGGCCTCCAAATTAGAAATAATTTGAGCAGAGAGCAGGTGATGAGGAAAAAAAAGGAGTGAAATTATTCCACCTTCCCTCAATGAAATGGTACTGATTCATCTAAGTGAAGACTCAGCTGGGATCTCTGACAGGTGTGTATTTGTTTTGAGAAAACACCAAGCAAGCACTGTAACCAAGCGGATGTTTCCATTTATAAGACGAATAAAACCTGAAAGAATTTAACCATCCTGATCTTAGGGGAATGTTAAAATAAAAATTACAGGACTTCTTGACTGATAAGTTAAGGTCATCACAAAAGGTCAGAAAATGTGAAAGAGATGTTAAACATTAATATATTAAAAGAATATAAATATTAAAGCAAGAAAACTGTCATTTTAATTTACTGTGCTGCACTATGCAAATTCATTAATGCTTTAAATCCCTTTTCTTTCTCTTTCTCAAAAAGATGACATGGGAATCATAATTATCCTTTGTGATCACTGCAATCATTTTATAAGTGATGATTTCCAGCAAAAAAGTACTAAGTAGGTGTTCTTACTCTTTCCACTCATTTTGCTGAAAATGGGATAAAGTTTGTACTGCCTACATTTTACCATACCCAACTCAGAATCTCCTCTCATACATAAACACCTTTATAGTGAATCCTCCTATAAAACTTGACAAGTCTCACTTGTAACAAATGATATATTATATTTTAGACATATTAAACTTCACTCATGATAACTTTAGACTTTTCACAGCGTTTATATGCACTCACAGCCTCTTTCATATAAACATTACATCTTCTCGCCCGTGACAATGATTTTCAAATGAGAAGATATTACAGATAATATATGTAGACTCAATGTTACATTCTCCAACCATTATCAAATTCTATAATCTTTATATAATTTATTTATAAACTAATTCATTGATTAATGAACACAATTAATGTTCACAAAGTGATTTTACAAACCTTTACTATGTGTCAAAAATTGGCAGGGCACAAATCAAGTTTATATCCTAACTCATCAAATGTATTATGTCGAGGAAGATGTAAGCAATTAAATAATTTATTAAAAAGGGAATTATGTTAAGGTCTATAAAATAGTAACAAAAGTCAAAAGAGCATCTGACATGGAAAACTCCAGTGGCAATCAGGAGACTTCCTTGAAAAAGGATGTAAGATGTGTGATATGTGATGTGTGTGCATGTGTGTATTTATGTGTATGTTTACACATGTGTGTGCAGATACAGTGGTCATTGATGGCATTATCCATAGAAAAAGTAATTTTTACAGATTCTCTAGCAATATAACAAATTCTAATGATAGATGGATCAGTTTGTCTAGAAAGCAAATACTTTAAGGTATTTCTACATGAGTTGAAGCTTTAGATTGTCGGTATTCAATCTCCCCAAGTCTCATTTTCCTCCTCAATTTAACGTGAAAGTGGTGGGAAACCTGACTAGTTCCTGATTCTTTCCTCCACTAGGATATCGCCTCAAACTCCTGTCCCAAATATAGCCATACCGGTCTTCTTTTATGTGCATGCTTTCTCAGTCTCTTCAGTTCCTATCTGCAGGTAATTGATCAAAAAAATGGAGTTATAACTTTAAACCACACCCCCCCTACACACACACACAACACACAGACTTAAACACACACAAAGTCTCACACAAACTGTCCACTATCATTTGCTGAGTACAAATTTCTGTTATGCTGAAATAGTAAATTTGATATATTGAGAACATGGGTCATTACACAATTCTAGTGACTTATTTCAGGGGTTTGTAAATCATAGTCACTGGTTCCCAGGTTTACCCCTAGATTGGTTGAAGGATCATTCTTTGAGAGAACTCAGAAAGCCAAATGTGGTGATAAGGATCCAACTTTGGCAAAACATGTGCAAGACAGTGCATTAGCCTCTCTGCAATATCTCTATGGTCTCTAAAATTCTATTTAATTCTTCCAGCAAAATGATTAACACCTGTGCAGTATTAGGTATAGGAATGAAATATGGAAAATTACTTCTTTCCAGTCTTTAGTGGTTCTTAAAGAATGGGGTACTTGAGAATGTGCTAAAAAGTTATAACATTTAGATGTCCAAGTCCTTTACAATCTAATTGCATGTGTATAGTAAATTTTAAGCCTAGGTATCTGAATACTTACTAAGAAGATTATCATTTTAAAATAAAAACTTAGAAACCCTTTTGCAAAGAAAGGAATTTCATTGTGAATGAAAATTTGACCTTTGGCTAACTCTTTTTGCTTCACTGAAACATGACAAATATAAGTTGTCTAGAGTGTTATAAAGCTACAGTGCTATGGTAAAAAACAAAAAAAGAGTAAAACCCAGATTACCAAATTCTATGTGGTACATATCAGCATTTCTTAATTGGAGGACTTAGGGTATACCTGTGAGCCCATAGAGTAGTTTGAGAAAAGCACATGTAAAAATATATATTAAAAGGGCTACCACTGTGTGAGACTAAGAGTCAACATCTCGGATGTGGGTGGAGAGCACAACCGGGAAGGAAAAAAGAAAGGAGCCATGCTCAGAAAATGGTGCAAAACACTGGTTTAAATTTCTTTATACTGTCGATAATAATATGCTAAGTAACCATCACTTGTCTTCCAGTTGCTCATTGATTTGCTCGAGCAGGCACTAGTAACATCTCCATACATCCTGTCACATGCTAGTGTAGCCCAAGGGCATTTGCTCACTCCAGAAACATAAAGAGCCTCAAACCATCCCATCCGGTCATGGGAGTGAAGTATTTGGCATACCTCTTCTGCCGGGTGGAGCTCTGACGAACTCGGGAGTTTGGATGTGGAAAATGGCAACTGTCATGGTGTGAGGATTCCTATGGCTTCTTGCGAGGCTCTGCTGGGCTGGGCTTGAAAACGACTGCTGTACAGTGGATCTCTGATGAGCCGGACTTGTGATGCTAAGTAACCATAGTTTTGAAATTACAGAAAGAGGAGAATCCCATGAATAAATTCTGGGAATTCTTTCTAGAGTGGTTAATAAATGTTGGATAATGATCTAGATATGGTTGTAAATTAAGCCCTGGATTCTCAAGTTGTTTCATGACCCTAGTGCGTTTGCATAACTGAATTTACATGTTTCATGAAAAATTTGTCTACAATAAAAGGTTGCTGAACATAATACAACCAAATATCAATTGGACATTAACTACGTAAAGAATCTGAGGTGTTTTTGTTAGCACATTTACTTTACTTGGGAGAGAAAAGGAGGGAAATTTCAGAAGCCCCCAATCCTGATCATTTAAAGCACAATCCTTGCATCCAAGATATCTATCCTCACTTTCCCCAATGCCAATGATTGATATTTTGCCTGGAAAGTTAAGAGGAATTGGGGGAAATAATTCCCTGTTTGTTCAATTCCTTAAACAGATCTTGTATTTCTGCCAACATGTGCTGAAGGAATAGCTCTTGTGATGCACTTCATGGTCAAAATCTAAGTTGCTAAATTCAGATATGACCTGCCATGTTCTTGAAAGCCTTTTAAATACAGGGCAGAAGAGAACTTTGTATTATGGTCTCTAAGAGTACTGAGTGTGCTATTTCACATTGCGTGTAAATTCATGCATTGCTATCTTTGTTCCTAGAACTTCTTCCATTTAGCTAACTATGCACCACCAACTACAGAGACACAGATACACCAGGCAGAGCTGCTACCAGCTATCCCCAATGTGATGCAATTCAACTGGAAACTACCAAGAATATTCTACCCACCCCTCTCAGAATGTTTGGCAAGCTACTGAGAGTATACCGCCCACCTGGCAGAACCTGGAAAGCTATACAACGCTATTTGATATGCCAAAACCAGTAAAAACTATGTTTATACCCCTGAATCTGAAAAAGCCCTAAATATGGCAGCACAAAGAAGGACAAGCAAGGAGAGACTAACAAAATCTCAGGGCCAAAGTAGGCTGCCAAAATGAAGAAGGTCTATGACTGTCTGTACTTTCAATGCACATATACTGGCGTCTGAAGCATATATTGAGGACCTGATGGTGCAAACATGAAAGATCAAGTACGACATCATTGGTCTGACCAAGACGGGAGGCATCAATCGCACCACACCATTTTTGACACCAGAGAACTGTTCATTAGAACATGCAACAAAAGAGGTGTTGGTGGTGCCTGTGTCCTTGTCAACACAAATCTGGCCATGAGTATCTGGCATTCATTTGAGTGTCTAACAAACCACCGGATAGGATGATTATACTTGAAGTGATGTGGCCCACTACCAGCATTTTCTATCTCATTGTCTATGCACCAATGTTCACATACAAGGAAGAAGAAATTGAGAAATCTATATGAAACTGGAGGAATTCTATAAAGAAGAGCACACCTTCTACAAGATCATAATTGATGATTTTAATGCCAAGATAAGACCGAGAGAATCAGCTGAAGAACTCCACATCAGGACACGTGGCATAGAATGAAACGAACACGTGGCATAGAATGAAACGAACAGAGTGAGAGACTATCTGAGTTCATCATGTCCATAAGACCATTCCAGAAGCATGAATCAAAACATTGGGCATGGGAATGGGAATCTCCTGGTGGAAGTTCCACAATGAAATTGACCACATCATATTCAATCTCATATTAATTTTTGAGAAATATGATTTATGCACTTACATTGCATACATTAGTTAAATCATTCTAATGTATTTAGAATGATTTAACTAGTGTATTTATAACAATTTGTTCTTCATCAAGACACTGAATGAAGAGCCTTTGAGGCTCTTCGTATTCTTGGAGCAATCAGATGCCATTGGGCTACACTAGCACATGATGAGGTCAAATGGAAATGTTACTGGTGCCTGCTTGAGCAAATTGAGGAATAATGGGATGTCAATTGATCAAGTGACACACCACCAAGTGGATATACAACTCATCCTACAACTAATGATATGTGATTCTTTAATTTTTTAGTTTCTTCTCAAGGAAAGAGTAACTGGTTGCCTGTCTTGTGCCCACAAAGCACCATAGTTACATCTTCATATAACAAATTTCTATCTGACTTGTGGTCATCTTTGAAGTGTGTGTCTCTCCTCTTTAGGCACCATGTTTCTATGTATTTGTCAAATCCATGGTCTTGACCAATTCTTAGAAGAGGAAAATATAAAAATCATATTATTCATTTATTAAATAAACTCCATGAAATCTCAGGAATCGGACTAAGTCACTTGGGATAAAATATAAATTATCCCACCTCTTCAAGACTTAGGAAATAGCTGCTTCCTAAAAAGATTCATATCTTAAAGCTCCTTATGTGCTTCTCCCCAGAATATTAAACTATCTTTTAGTAATTCATTTTATTTTAAACTGTGTGTGATTGTATTATTATCAGGATACACTAAAGAAATTGGCACAGAATATCATGCAATTGAGAGATGACATGGTATCATTTAATATGTTTAATATATAAATAATTGAGAATCAAATTTAGAGGAACATATAATGAAACTATTGATCTATATATTAAATTGGAACTTATAATATAGTGATTTGTATTATTTCAGATCAGAATCCACTTTTGTAAATTGCTAGCATAGGTCTAACTTTGCTACTCTATAAAGCTTGCTTCATTAAAAAATCATTATTTCCATTTTTGTACATTTTCAGTTCACAAATCATTTTTGTACGTGTGACTGTGTTACCTGATTTAAGATACCAACATTTTATAAACTTGGAGAAGATAGAGAAATAAAGAAAAGACTGTTGAATTTTAGCTGTACAAAACTGTTCAACTCTTCCCAGCACATGGGCAAGTCACATAAATTCCCTCATGCAGTTATGTTCATAAAAATGAAGACATTGAAGCATGCCATTATTGATAATTCTGTACATCTCTGTCAGTGATTATCTTTTGGAAAGTAAGTAATGTAGAATATATTACTGCCTAGTTATGACTGCAATTACTCGGATGAAAAGGAAAAGTAATAATCAATAATTGGTGATAAGAATATTTGAGAACATAGCATTTAATAATGTTTTTATTCTGAAAACATCAAGGGATTTTAAAAATAGGAATTAGACTCTTACTAATTCCTAAAAATTGTACCAATTTTAGGAGTTACCAAGTATCTGAAAGAACCACATCTTGTGAGCTAATAAACCTAGAAAAGAGAGAATGAAGAATAGAAACGTGCTTTAAATCAGAGGGGTCAGAGTGTGAGAACTAGTAGGGAAATAACTGCTCGTATGATATTTTCCATCTTAACATCAGTACTACTAGATAATTAGTACTCACTCTTTAGTACTAATTTTATTTAAAAATCATATTGCTTAGAAAATTGGTGTCTGGGTTCCACAGCCTAAGAATTAGAGATTAGGTTGCCTACAGAGAATTCTGTACTTGTATCTCCTATACTCAATTTACCAAAAAACTAAAAACCTTAACCTCCATTTTAACATCAAAATAGTTTGAGAAAAGCACCGTGACACAGAAGACCTTATTGGTTCCTGTGATAGAGTGAGAAATTTTCAGTTGGTTCACACTATCATTCTGTTCCTGAAGAATTAATAATTCAGAAAAATGGGTAGATGGGCCAGAGCAACAGTCCAGTGGGTAGGGTGTTTTTCTTATATGCAGCCAACCTAGGTTCAATCCCTGGTGTCCCATTTGGTCCCCTGAGCACCGCCAGAAGTAATTCCTGAGTGCAGAGCCAGGAGTAACCCTTGAGCATTGCCAGATGTGACCCAAAAAGCAAAAAAAAAAAAAAAAGAGTATGGGTAGATAAGGAGGTAGGCATTGACAGATAGATATATACATAATAAATAATATGAGTAAGAAATTGAAAGACAACAATATAGATAGACACACAGAAAGATGTAGACATGAGGCTAGTGGTGTTTAAATTCCCCACCCAATGACATTCTGCCCTTCGAGATGTTGCAGGTGTGGCCATGGTACCCAGCTGTGTGGGGATGTGGAAGACAGGAGACAGACTTGTCTACATTCAGGGCTCTGCCCTGTGGCCACTGGACGGTTGATGGTCTGACAATGAAAAGAACTGCACCCCTGCTATGAACCCAGAGCTATGGCAGAGCCTGGCAAGCTACCCATGGTGTATTTGATATGCCAAAAAACAGTAACAATAATGGACCTCGTTTCCAATGAATGGAGTCATTACTGGTGCCCGCTCTAGCCAGATAAGGAGTATAATAATATCAATTGATTACCCTTTACGTGTTTCTCTCTAGATACTCAAAAATGAATTTATTTCAATTTTTACTGTCATATTCATGGTTTAATTAAATTTTACCTTCTGAAATGTGTCAAAAATGTGAAAAGTAAACTTATCTTGTAGACTATTTACTAAGAAATGTACATTAGATTTCATAAACCCTCCACAGATAAATTATTAGTTTACCATTTTCATTTTGGTGTCTCTAGCTAGTAGTTATCACATATAAGTAGATACACTGAGTGAATATCATTATGTATACTAAGTAAAAGTTAAGGTGATTCTTCAACTCTATAGTACTTTTTAATAGGGGGAAGATGTGGGGGTAAAAAGTTGTCTTTGCATCTTGTGTTCAGTATGCATCAGAAACCAGTTTCCTGAGTGGTTCTGAGCAGAGAACCTTTCTGAAATTGAAAATCCTCAAACATGAACTTGCCTATAGGTGACAAATTTCATCAAGGAGGGTAAATTTGATCTGGAAGTTCTCCTTCTTTATTTTTAAATTGCATTTAAAAATGTAATAGTAGAACATGACAGCATCAGTGTATTTAAATGTTGGTGTAACACCATGTCAGCCTATATCTAATTTATAGAAATAAGTTTGACAATAAATATCTTGAACACATGTCTCTATTTCTCTCACATAATATTTCTCTAAATTTCTTCAATAAATGTATTTTGGCTTCTCTAGAGGCACACACATAATCATTTTTAGGTGAATTCAAAGGTTCAATATTAAATAAGAAAAAGTATAATTGTGTCAAAATAATGTTCTTTCTCTGGGGCTGGAGTGATAGCCCAGCAGTTAGGGTGTTTGCCTTGAATGCAACCAGCCGTGCAGGCCTGGGTTCGATCCCCCGTCATCTCATATGGTCCCTAGAACACCGCCAGGAGTAAGAGTGCAGAGCCAGGAGAAACCCCTGAACATTGCTGGGTGTGACCCAAAAAAGCAAAAAAAAAAAAATGTTCTTTTTCATCTCAATGTATTTTACCTTGTTATATAAGGAGACTATTGCCAGTACTATATTCATCAGGAGAAATAAAGCTTAAAAGCTGTTAAGAGATCTGCCTAGGAAATTATAAAAAATGAAGTGATAATAGCATAGCACCTCTTTAAAATTTGCTGATGTTTCTCTTTTGGAAGTTTTATCTTTTCAGAAACTTGAATGCATCAAGTGAGAAAAACATAAATTTAGTTATTTTCAAAATTATTTTGAAAATAATAATTTTCAAAAAATTATTTGAAGTAATTTTTTCTCCTCCTCCTCCGCCTCCTCTTCCTCCTCCTTCTTCTTCGCCTTCTTCCTCTTCCTCCCCATCCTCCTCCTCCTCTCTTCCTCCTCCTTCTTCTTCCTTCTTATTCTTCTTTCTTTCTTCTTTCACTTTCTTCTTCTCCTCTGTTTTTTTTTTTTCTTTTTGCCTTCAAACCATGGTCCTGTGATTCCTTGGTTTCCTCACTAATAAAAAAGAGCTTGTTTGGTGATTTCCTAGATCAAAGCTCAGTTTACTCTCAATACTCTCCTGGAGTCCCTAAGCCAGTATGAGAAAAAAAGTCTTCAATCTGCTATGGAATTGATTTTACTCTGTGATGCATGACTTCAGCTCTACTTCTATGTTTCTATTCCTTCAGATTGTAACATTCAATAATCAACCGTTAATTTTGTTTCTTTGCATGATTACTATTCTGTGTCCTTCATTTTTATGCACCTAATTTGATGGTAAACTAAAACCAGGAATACAGACAGATTCCTCCCCAGCCATTGCATTAATTGACATCCGAGAGTAAGGTAGTGCTGTCTAAAGAGACTAAATCCAGTGATCAGTGCAAAATACTGATTTTCAAATACTTTTTATCTAACCATTTGAGCTTCCTTGAAAATTCGCATAATTACACAGTCTTCGTCTCAGAGATATGGTAATTCTTGATTCAGATATTTCATTTCACAGGAGAGGGAATGAGAAGGTAAGGTTGGATTTGAGTGACTTTAGTACCTATTGATTGTCACAGAGAATACTTTTCAAGCACACATCAAAGACATGTAAAGGATTAAATTACCTCAAGTGATTCTGAACAAGTAGACACACCCAACATCTCCTACTACAGATACAGCCTTAATGCTTCACTTTTTCCAGAAGAAAAAAGGAATATCATTATCAAAGAACTATCAATATTCAGAACAAAACAGGGCTTAACAAATTTATGGTGCTTATACATGAGAGGAAAGAAATTAGAATTTTAATACATTGGGTCACATCCACACATGTCCATTTCGGAGTCCATGCTTTGTCACTTTGTCTTCTCAACAGAGGATTCATGAGGAAGTTAAAAACCATTTCAGAAATACATTTTTCTGAATGATGGCAAGAAGATCACAGTAAATTTACTGAGAGTTAAAATAGCAGTTGAGAGAGAGAAAGAGAGAGAGAGAGAATGTGTGCATATCTTTTCACATTTTTAACATTTGGATACATGAATAAGACTGGTAGAGAGGTAGAGAATTTAGTTATGCCTCCTATTTCCAGAAATTCAACCAAGCTTTACTTAATTGTGTAGCTTCATTCAGACAATAAAATCTCCTTCAAAGATAAACAGTATTACCGTCTGCCTACTATGTTCCAGCAGTTAGTGCCAGAGAGAGCTAGTAAGGAAGTAAAAGTGAATATCTTGCATGTAGCTAATCTCAGTGAGGGAGTCCCATGGTTCTCGAGCACTGGGTCCTGCTATGGAAGCCCTTAAGCACCCCTGGAGACCTCTGACCACTTTCAGGTATCCCAAAGCAATACTCAGCAGAGCAGGATGGAGCGTCACTGTATTCAGGAAACCTTGACAACCTGTTTTGTGGGGAATCATTGGGAAGGGACCAGGAGATGCCGGAAGTACCACTGGAGAATTGCCCCTCCACAAAAAAAGGAAAAAGAAATATGTAAAATTTTACAGTCAGTGCTATACAGTGATTAGGCCAGGGATTCTGCTGAAAGGAAATGAATGAGTAGAAGATTTCCCGCACAAAAGATGCAGTGATGTGTCTGCTTTATAAAGACTGGTCTGATGAGAACCTATTTACATCTACCTCACCACTTCTCAATCAGCTTCTATTTCCTCATTTTCTGATGTCTTCCATTGTTCCAAAAAAGGTAATTATCTTTCCCTTTTATATGGTGTGAAAAGCTCCACAACATTTCTTTTTGGAACAAACAAATCAAGTTATAAAATTTTCTGAAAATATTCAGACATGGTTGACAACTCACAAGAAAACAAACAGCAATTTCTGAGAGGAATAACTTTCTCCTTGATTCTCAGTATTAGAAAATGGTTTTTTGTAAGGTATGTGATACATGGGTATATGAATCAAGTCATTGATTTTTTATTCTCACAAACAATATTTATGTGATAACATAAGGAGAAAAGAAGGAGGAAGAGAGCTGATTGCTCATAGATAAAAGGCCATAAAGTCATGGAAAACAACTATGAGAGAATAATATTTTTTTTCACATTTTCAGCTCTTCCTGGAAAGGACAATTCTGTATATCTATACTTATTCCTAGAGTTATACATCTATATTGAATCAACCATGTTTTAGATGTCAAGTAAATTAAAACTTATTAGACTGTTCAAAATTAGGCAATTTTACTCAATCTTTATCAATGCTTATCAAACACAGCATTCCAAAAAATGTCTAAAACAGGACAACAAAGAAATAGGGAGGGGAAAAGGATATATTTGACAAGTTCAAAATCTCAAAAATCTCAAAACATGTCTAGATTTTCTGAATCCAACTATCTCCAACTTGATTGCTAATTATGTGCTAATATTTATTAATAAGATCTAATTCACATAATAATTAGAATGTGAAAGCAACTTCTATTTGTCATTAAACACACATGGAATAGTATGTGTCCAAAATAATTTTTTTCTTGGGACTTAAGTGGGGCTTGCTATTGACTGAACCCAGTGTATCTATTAGGAGACACAGGTTCTACTACTGAAATAAAACCCTGTCCTTGTAAATGAAATTCTTTCGATGAAATACTTCCCCCAAACCTTCCTATCCTTTTTCTATATATGCTGCAGTAGGCAACATATAGAAATAAAAGGACCTGAGTAGAACAAAGAGTAGCAGACAAGAGTTCATTTGTTCGATCCACTTGAACAGAGCCATACATCTGCTCAGAGATGATGGAGTCTGTACCTTATTCTTGGACTTTAGAACTCAGATCAGGACTTATACCACCAGACTCTCTAGAGTCTCTCCAGATTTTGTTGTTTTTGTTGTTGGTCCAAATGTGGCTGTGCTTAGGGCTTACTCCTGTCTTTGCACTCAGGAATCACTCAGGACAATGCTCAGTAACCCATAGGTGGTAAAGAGGTTGATCCCGTTAGATGTATACAGGACATGCACTTTTTCTCTGTACTTCTCTCTCTGCCCATATATTTTTAACTTAAACTGAATTATCTTTTTCTTTCCCTATCTCAATTCTTTTCTTCCTTCTTAACACATGCACTGTTTACATAGCATATGTGCAACGTACACATATGATGCATCTGAAGTATACTTTGTCCATTCTCTCATTCCCTCTCCATACCTGCTGATCTAATGTATGCGTCTTGTTAAAATTACTGTAAAAAGTCTCAGAATATTTAATAAAAATATTTCCTAGGTATCCCAATGATCCCAAGGGTTTTTTTTTATTGTGTTTGTGTACCTCATTGATGACATGTGGGAGGAAAGGGTCTTATTTTAGGTCTCTCTCTCTCTCACACACACATACACACCTCACTCACTCACACACACAAAGCAATAATAAAAGAATAAAGCCAAAGACCTGTTGAGTTTCACTAATTTACAATCTCTTGAGTTTCACTAATTTACAATTCATTTAAGAATCTGTTCTCAATCTAGACCTACCTGGCTCCAGTTTTCATGATGCCAAAGAGGAAAAAAGAGCTCTCAAACAGTCCATTACCTTCCTGCCCTTCTCTTGTTTTTGGCACCAAATATGTACAATGCAAATTCATGTCAAAAAACTATCACCATAATTCAGACTATAAACTCTCAGGAGGCATAAATGTGCAGTTATTAGTTCATGCTAAACCACACAAAGAAGTGAAGGACAAGCAAATTGCCTTGTAAAGAGAGGGTGAAAATGAGAGGTAAAGGTAAATGGACTGCACTTATTTTTCATGGATCACAGACTACCAAGACCATTTAAAATTAATCTTCTAGTCCAGTAAAGGTTGAAGCATAGACAAGGTGGACCAGGGGGTCTATTTAACTCAGCAATCCAAGACAAAAATAAGAAAAATAGTCCCCATGTTTTTACATGATTTACATGGTTCATGCTTAAGGTAGAATACTGCAGCAGTTCAATTACTGGGAGTAAATATCCAGGATGGATATTGAATTAAATTCTGGAATGCCAACATATTATATAGGTGTCTCTCATTTTAATTACTCCTTGTGATTTATTCTATGAATATATTTTTGGTTATTATTTACTTGATTATAAAAATACAAAGCACTTTTATAATCTTAATATTCATTTGATCATTCAAACACTTTTTCAAACATTAAATAGGCTTTTATCTCATTTGCCATCATTTTAATTTTGTATGCACTTGATTTGGTTTAGGGCTAGTGTTCAAGGGCTAATCTTGGATTTCATTGAGGGATCACTCTGGTAGTGCTCAGGGGACCATCTAAGATGTCAGGATAAAACCAGGGTTGGCTGCATGGAAGGCATATTCAAAAAAGCTACTCTGTATAATACATTTTAACTAAGAATATGCAATCATTTTATTAATAACAGTAAAAATGTCTGTGAAAAATTTGTTATACATTTGATAAACTTGAAGACTCAGGGGAAGACAAAAATATGATTTGCTTTAATATTGATGTGTTAACATAATGTTATATCTAAATGGAAAAAAAAATTTTTTTTTTTCCTCAATCCAGCCCAGGTATGCTGGTCCAGAGACTCTGAGGTATGGGGCAGAGCTGTTCCTTGCTCTCCCTGTGCCCAGCCGTTCATGAGGCAGTCGGGAGGCATGGAGGGTTCTCAGCCCTGGCCCACCACCTCGGCAGAGCCTCACAACAAGCCAGACCACACCCCCTCACTCCACGGGCGCCGCCATTTTCCACATTTGGACTTCCACTCTCATCAGAACTCCACCCAGCAGACCAGCCCATCACAGCCCGGCTTTGCGCGGCCACAAGCAGCCACATAGTTCATCAATTTATGCTTTATTTGGAGGTGTTTAAAAGAGGTTTGCCTCCCGCTTGGCAAGACTGGCAAGCTTCTCATGTTTTATTTGATATGCCGAATTCCAGTAACAATTATATTAGGTCATTCCCACGACCTAATATAATGGTTTGAGGCTCTTTATGTTCCTGTAGCAAGCCGATGCCTCTGGCTCTACTGGCATGAGACAGGACATATGGAGATATTACTGGTGCC